>CM053619.1:6374642-6393042 GCA_028646535.1 Procyon lotor
TTGTGATCTCTCTCCTCTCTGTCAAGTAAATAAATAAAATCTTTTAAAATAAATAAATAAATAAATAAATAAATAAATAAACCACTAAGTTTGTGACAACTGGTTATAGCAGCCCCGGGAAACATAGGAATCATGAGGCCCATCACTGAAGGTTTTCAAAGAAAGACAAGACAGTTTGCTCTGATGGTCAAAGGACACACAGAACAATCTAGAGAATCTTTAAGACTCCTTCTATCTGGGAGAGGAGGGGGAGGGCTCCTATTTGCATCCTTCCGTAGAGTTTGTGGTGTGCTTTTATACACATCTTATCCTTTGAGCTTTTCAATAAGTTTACAGAAATAGAAGGGTACCTGGCTGGCTCAGTCGGTAGAGCCTGCCACGCTTGATCTTGGGGGTCGTGAGTTCGAGCCCCACGTTGGGGGTGGAGATGCCATTAAAAAAATTAAAAAATTAAAAAAAAAAGTTTGGGGTGCCTGAGTAACTCAGTCATTGAGCGTCTGCCTTCGGCTGGGGTCATGATCCCGGGGTCCTGGGATTGAGCTCTGCATCAGGCTCCCTGCTCAGCAGGAAGCCTGCTTCTCCCACTACCATTCCCTCTGCTTGTGTTCCCTCTCTCGCTGTTTCTCTCTGTCAAATAAATAAAATCTTAAAAAAAAAAAAAAAAGTTTATGGGAATAGACCAAGTAGGAATTATTCTTATCATCTAGTGGCAAGAATGTTAAAATTCGAGGTGTGACATCTCGTCCGTGGTCACGCAGGTAGGAAATGGCAGAAGCAAGGCCTGAACCCTGGTGTCTTGATTTATACAGGTGGGTGGCTCTTTCTACTCAATGATGCAGCCTCTTTCAGAATCCAAATTTCCCCTTTGGTGGGGAACCGAATGGGCTCGCTTCACGCTGTCCCAGAGAAGGACCTAGGGCGTCTCCTTTTAGCCTCCAAATACCACCCCCGTCCAGCTTTGCCCTGCACCCTCCCCACCATCCTCCACCCCACACCAAGGGCACACTACAGAGTATGTTGGCCTAAATCAATCATCAGGTCTGGTTCTCCCAACTTGTCACAAAGGCCTTCCTGAGGATCCTACCGGGGAGGGTGTCAGCTTTCCCACTCTAGGCAAGATGAGGTTCTACCACTTAAATTTTACCTCTCAGGTGATAGGGTGGCCTTGGGGCGTCTGGGTGGCTCAGTCAGCTGAGCATCTACCTCTGGCTCAGGTCAGGATCTTAGGGTCCTGGGATGGAGCCCTGCATCTGGCTCCCTGCTCAGTGAGGAGTCGGCTTCTCCCTCTGCCCCTCCCCCTGCTTGTGTCACTCCCTCTCTCACTCTCTTTCTCAAATAAATAAATAAAATCTTTAAATTACAACAGAAAAAAGGGGGGCACCTGGGTGGCTCAGTGGGTTAAAGCCTCTGCCTTCGGCTCAGATCCTAATCTCAGTCCCCTTATATCTCAGATGCCAGTCACAAGTCCAGATTGTCACCTGTGCTTTTGACTAACAGGCTAGAGACTGGAGGTACTCATAACTCCCACCTTAGATCCAATTAATTTGCCAGAGCAGCTCACAGAACTCAGAGAAACAGTTTACTTACTAGATGACTAATTTGTTATAAAGGGATGTAACTCGGGAAAAGCCCAATGGAAGTGATGCACAGGGCAAGGTATATGGGAAGGCTGAGGGCCTCCATGTTCTCCAAGGGCCACTGTCCCCAAATATCCACCTGTTTACCAACCCATTAGCTCTCTGAACCCCATCCTTTTGGGGTATTACGGAGGCTTCGTTAGGTGCCTCCTAACGAAGTTAATTAAATTATTAATTATTTAATTAGGCACAGTTAATTAAATTATTACCATTGGTGATGGAACTCCACCTGGATCCAAGCCTTCTCCCCTTCCTGGAGGTTGGGAGTAGACCCAAAAGGCTCCAACCCTCTAATCACACAGTTGGGTCAACTAGCAAACAGCCCTTGCCCTTAGGTGAGGTCTGGAAGTCACCATGAACGGAACAAAAGGCATCTCGATTGCTCTTCTCACTTAGGAAATTCCAATGGTTTGGGGAGCTCTGTGCCAAAAATGGGATGAACAACCCAATACGGTATACATTTCTTATTGTAAATTTCTTATTGTAAATGACAACACCAGAATTTTTATTATTATTATTTTTTTAGATTTTTTATTTATGTGACGGAGAGAGATCACAAGTAGGCAGAGAGGCAGGCAGAGGTGGGGTGGGGGAAGCAGGCTCCTTGTTGAGCAGAGAGCCTGATGCGGGGATCGATCCCAGGACCCTGAGATCATGGCCTGAGCTGAAGGCAGAGGCTTTAACTCACTGAGCCACCCAGGTGCCCCAACGCCAGAATTTTTAAAAAAGCTTTCCCACTTCTTACAAATGAGAGTAACTTAAATTTCACAATGATCTATTTATAATCTCTCTGGAGCTAAAGCCCTCTCTCTCTGAGTCTTTTGTATCTGTGATTCCCTCGACTGTACCCTCTTCCAGCATTGGCTTCATCCTTGGGCTGGCAGCATGATGGCTGGACTTCTAGGCATCACATGTAGATATAGCAGCCCCTGAAGGGGAAAATAAGGGCCTTTCCCTTCTAGGACTCTTCCTTAGAGACAAGGCTATCTTTCCCAGAAACTGGCATCAGATTCGTGGTTGTGTTTCACAGCCACGATGGAGGCACGTGTGTCCATTCCAACACGGAGCCCTGACGAGAAAAATGAGATTACCATGATAAGCGATTCATGGTAAGGATTCATTACCATGAATCATTTGGAGTGAAAAGAACATTGGAAAATTAGCCACAATGACCGCCATGGTTCCTTACGAGAGAAAGAATCCGAGTGGCTTTGGACTTTCGGGCTGTAACACCCAGTGCTAGAACAATGAATACACTGCATCTCCTTTCGAAAACGTAGTGACTTGAGAAAATACCCACTATATAATGAAGAATTCATCAGAATAAAGAATCCAGGGGGAGGCCTGGGTGGCTCAGTGGGTTAAGCCTCTGCCTTCGGCTCAGGTCATGGTCTCCGGGTCCTTAGATCGAGCCCCGCATCGGGCTTTCTGCTCAGTGGGGAGCCTGCTTCCCCCCCCCCCCCCGCCTGCCTCTCTGCCTACTTGTGAGCTCTCTGTCAAAAGAATAAACAAATAAATAAATAAAGGATCCAGGAAAACAGACAAGTTGAGAACATGGTGAGTGTGGTGTGCAGAATTATGTCCCCCAGAGATGTCCACACCCCAACCCCTGTAACCTCTGTGAGCATTACCTCCCTGACAAAGGGACTTTGTGGACAGGATTAATTTAAGGATCCTGCATGCCAAGATCATCCCGGATTATCATATAGGCCCAATATAATCTCAAAGGTTCCAACAAGAGGAGAGCAAGAGGGTCAAATCAGAAAAAGGCAATGTGTTGGTGAAGCAGAGATTAGAGCAATGAACTTCAAAGATGGAGGAAGGAACCGCGAGCCAAGGAGTGTGGGCAGCCTATCGATGCTGGAAAAGGCAAGAAATGGATTTCCCCCTAAAGCCTCCAGCAGCATTGCAGCCCTGCTCACATCTCGATCTTATCCCCCAGGAAACCCATTTCAGACTTCTGACCAATGCAAAATAAAGTTTTTGAAAGAGGACTCCACCAATCTTCATGTTGATCTCATTTTGATTAAATTCTTTCCACCTTATCTCTTAACCTCAGGCAAAAGACCCTGTGGACAAGTCACCCTGTGCTGGGAACTGAACTACCTACCCATGGAGCAATCAACAACAGCCCTGAGCCAGCAGGACCCCTCTCACAGGTGACTGACTCCAAGACAATGATGCGGCAGATCTTTGCTGCCCACCTGCGGGGACCTACCGACCTTTGTCCCCCATTTTCCTTATGTAAGTCTGGAACTATTTCCAGCACTTTGGAGACAGTCTTTGAGACTGTTCATTGTCTTCCCCAGTGCTGGCCTCACTGAAATCAATTCCTGTCTCTTTCACCACCACTGTCTCTCATCTTTGGATTTTGTTGGCGATAAGTGGCTGAATCTGGTCTGTTCGGGACTCTTGGAGCCAGGTGCTCTCGAACTCTCGGACCCCAGCTACATTCTCTTGTTTCGACCCACTAAGTTCGTGGTCATCCGTTACGGCCATAATCCGTGGACATTTATCATTATCCAAAATTGATTCAAGAAGAGGTAGAAAATCTGAAGAGACCAGTAACCTCATAAGAAAGAGCAACTTACGGGGGCCCCTGAGTGGCTCAGTGGGTTAAAACCTCTGCCTTCGGCTCAGGTCATGATCTCAGGGTCCTGGGATCGAGCCCCGCATCAGGCTCTCTCCTCATTGGGGAGCCTGCTTCTCCCTCTCTCTCTGCCTGCCTCTCTGCCTACTTGTGACCTCTCTGTCGAATAAATGCATAAAATCTTTAAAAAAAGAAGAATAAGAAGATGAAAATAAAATACCCAACCATCTTGATCTTGAATCTGAAGAAAATACTTGAAATAAATTCTAAAAATAAATAAATAAATAAATAGCAACTTGCCCCCTTTTCCCTTTTTTTTTTTTTTTTAAGATTTTATTTATTTGACAGAGAGAAACACAGCGAGAGAGGGAACACAAGCAGAGGGAATGGTAGCGGGAGAAGCAGGCTTCCTGCCGAGCAGGGAGCCCGATGTGGGGCTCGATCCCAGGACCCTGGGATCATGACCTGAGCCAAAGGCAGACGCTTAACGACTGAGCCACCCAGGCGCCCCCTTTTTTTCTTATGTTCAAACAAAATATAGCCCCTAAAAGGCATCAGCTGGTCTTCTAGATGAATGTCTTCAAACCTTCAAATAACAGAGAATTCTTTTAATTAATTAATTAATTAATTAATTAGAGAAAGAGAGCATGGGCACAAGTGAGGGGAGCAGCAGGCAGAGGGAAAGAAGGAAGTAGCTTCCTCGCTGAGCAGGGAGCTGGACACAGGGCTAGGTCCCAGGACCTTGGGATCATGACCTAAGCTGAAGAGGCAGACCCTTAATGACTGAACCACCCAGGCGCCCAATAACAGATAATTCTTATGATATTTTAATACAGAGCATAAAAAGAGAAAGCTTTACAACTGATTCTACAAGGATACAGACCGTATTGATAGCCTACGTTGGACAAAGACAGGAACACAGATACAAAAGAGTCTAACCTATACACGCAGAAATAAAATATCCTGAATAAAACACTCATAATAAATTCACCACCATACACCAATGATGCTAAGTCATAATCAAAGGAAGGTGATTCCAGGAACCAGTTATGGTTAATCACTAGGGAAGCTAGGATGAACTTACATTAAAATCCTAAAAGAAGAGGGACCCCTGGGTGGCTCAGTCAGTTAAGCATTTGTCTTCTGCTCAGATCATGATCCTGGGAACCTGGGATCGAGTCCCGCATCTGGCTCTTTGCTCATTGGAGAGCCTGCTTCTCCCTCTGCCTGCTGCAACCCCTGCTTGTGTTCTCTCTCTGACAAATAAATAAAATCTTAAAAAAAGAAAAAAAATCCTAAAAGAAGAAATTGTGATTCTTTTGGTGACTACCAAGACAAAAAGCAGATAAATGTAACTTCAATACATGATTTAAAAAAAAATTTCTTGGGGCGCCTGGGTGGCTCAGTGGGTTAAAGCCTCTGCCTTTCCACTCGGGTTGTGACCTCAGGGTCCTGGGATAGAGCTTGCCTGGCAGGGAGCCTGCTTCCCCCTCTCTGCCTGCCTCTCTGCCTACTTGTGATCTCAAACTCTCTGTGTCAAATAAGTAAATAAAATCTTTATTTTTTTTTTAAGATTTTATTTATTTATTTGACAGGGAGATATGGAGAGAGCACAAGCAGGAGGAGTGGCAGAGGGAGAGGGAGGGGGAGAAGCAGGCTTCCCACTGAGCAGGGAGCCTGACTCGAGGCTCAATCCCAGGACCCTGGGGTCATGACCTTTGCCAAAGGCAGCCACTTAACCGACTGAGCCACCCAAGATCTCCCCTATTAAGATTATTCTTAAGCATTGTTTTTGAGGACCTGCCACACCCAGAAACCCGTGCTCTGGTCAGTTTGCATTTAGCTTGGATTCTTTTCATCCCCATGGAAAACTGAAGAATAGGGAAATAGACAGGTCAAACAGTTTCATATGCCTGTTTTTTATTGCCCAATAAAGATACTTAAAAGCTACACCTGTTGCTTTCAGTTCTCTGCAAGGGGAAAACTTCCAGGGGTCCCCAAAGCCCCCAGTTTGCCTGCCTTTGAAAGTTGAATCTATATGTTCCAGATCTATTTAAACAATCATTTTCAGGAGCTGAACTGAGGCAGATACATTATTACTAACTGAAGTCCATAATTCACTTGGATTTCCTTGGTTCTTACCTGATGGTCTTTTCTGTTTCATGATTCCACCCAAGATAACTGCTTGGCATTTTGTTGTCCTGTCTCTTTAGGCTTCTCTTGGCTGTGAGTTTTTCAGAAGGTCCTTGGTTTTTGTTGACCTTGGCCATTTTGAGGCGTATTGGTCAGGTATTTAATAGCATACCCCTCAAATGGTTTTTGTCTGCTATTTTTCTGATGGTTAACTTGAAATTGTGGGTGGGTTGTGGGTTTTGGTGAGAAGACCAGAGGTTAAGTTCCATTTTCATTCTATCACATCAAAGGTACTATGCTTAGTTAAACAACATCATCTCCCCCAAAGGCCTGTCTACTTTGGACTTTCAGAATGTGACCTGAGGGACGCCTGGGTTGCTCAGTTAAACATCTGCCTTCAGCTCAGGTCATGATCCCAGTCCTTGGATCGAATTCTGCATCAGCCTCCTTGCTCAGTGGGGAGCCTGCTTCTCCCTCTGCCTGCCGCTCCCCCTGCTTGTGTTCTCTCTCTCTGACAAATAAATAAATAACATATTTAAAAAAAAATGTGCCTTTATTTGAAAAGAGGGTCTTTGCAGATGTGATGGAGTTAGGATGAGATCGTAATTCGAATGAGTCCTGATCCCATGACTGGTGTTCTTATAAGAAAACAGAGACACAGGGGCGCCTGGGTGGCTCAGTCGTTGGGCGTCTGCCTTCAGCTCAGGTCATGATCCCAGGACTCTGGGATCGAGCCCCGCATCGGGCTCCCTGCTTGGCGGGAAGCCTGCTTCTCCTGCTACCATTCCCTCTGCTTGTGTTCCCTCTCTCGCTGTGTTTCTCTCTGTCAAATAAATAAAATCTTAAAAAAAAAAAAAAAAAGAAAACAGAGACACAGAGGTAGACACACAGGGAATGCCATTTGGTGGCAGAGAGGGAGATTGGAATTATATTGCCACAAAACAAGGAGTGCCAGAAATTGCAGGCAACCACCAGAAGCTATGAGGGAAGCATGGAACAGATTCTCCCTCTGAGCCCCCAAGAGGGAACCAACCCTGCCAAGTCGTTGATTTTATTTTATTTGTAAATAGATTTTATTTATTTATTTGAAAGAGCGAGAGCAGGCAGGGAGAGGGGCTGAGGGAAAGAGAGAGAGAATCTCAAGCAGACTCTGTGCAGAGCATGGAGCCTGACATGGGACTTGATCCCGGGACCCTGAAATCTAGAGTAGAATGTTTAACCCATGGAACCACCCGGGCACCCCTAAGTCCTTGAGTTTAGACATCCTGCCTCCAGGACTATGAAAGAATAAACTTCTGTTGTTTTAAGCCATTAAGTTTGCGGTAACCTGTCATGGCAGCCATAGGGACCTAAGACAGTTGCATCTATCAATATGATTTTGATAGTGACCTTGATCATCTAAGACAGTGTTTACCAGTTTTCTCCACTCTAAATTTGCTATTTCCCCCTCTTTGCATACTGTGCTCTTTGGAAGGAAGTCACTGTACACAGCCCCTTTAAGGAGGGAATTCTGTTCCATATCGTAAGGCGGATTTATTTGTTGCTACTGTGAGATTTCTTCTTCCAATATTTTCATATATGGTATTACCAATTTAAAAGACCGAATATTATCTGTTGAGGAACTTGCGTGGAGCAACTTGTTAAACCCCATTATTTATTCTGTTAGCTTTCTTTCCCGTTTGTTCTATTTGGATTGTGTATAATTGTAATTGCAAGTAATGCTCTTACCCCTTCTTTCTTAATATTTACATATTACATTTCTGTTATCTGTTTTATTGCGTTGGGCAGAACTCCAGAAGACTGTTTAAGTCAAGAATAGCAGTGATTGGAGATCTGGCATCCAGCCTAGGACTTTTGTCTGGTGGGACTCACGCTTCCTCCTCCATTCCCTACATGACATTCTGTTGGGTCTGTTACTAGTTACAGCGATGACATTTGGAAGGTTTTGGGTTTGCCGGTGAACAGCTAAGAGAATTCTTGAGATGTTTTTGGTGCAAAAAGGTGATTATATTATAGCACCGGGACAGGACCTGTGGACAGAAAAGAGTGGCACTGGGATTGTGAAGAGTTAAAAAAATATATATTTTTAAAGATTTCTTTTTATTTATTTGACAGAGAGAAACACAGCTAGAGAGGGAACACAAGCAGAGGGAATGGTAGAGGGAGAAGCAGGCTCTGAGCAAAGAGCCAGATGTGAGGCTTGATCCCAGGATGCTGAGCCGGAGGCAGATGCTTAACGACTGAGCCACCCAGGCGCCCCTAAAAAATACTTTTTAATTAGTGGGGGTTGGGGGCACCTGGGTGGCTCAGTGGGTTAAAGCCTCTGCCTTTGGCTCAGGTCATGCTCTCAGGGTCCTGGGATGGAGCCCCCCCCCCCCCCAGCATCAAGCTCTCTGCTCAGCAGGAGGTCTGCTTTCCCCTCTCTCTCTGCCTGCTGTGATCTCTCTCTGTCAAATAAATAAAAATCTTTTAAAAAAATCAGTGGGGGTTATGGATAGCGTAAGTCTCTAAGAAATTGGAAAGCAAGGCTTTTAAGACTTTGAGGGGCTAGGGGTTGTTAATATAAAGCTACTTTTAGTCTTTTGGTGTTAAAACAAAAACCCTAAGGTAGGAAGGCAGCCATGAATTCCTTGAGGAAGGTCACGTTCTCCGCGTTTCAGGTATCTTTCAGGGGGATGCAAGTTGGAAGGAGATTTAATTTAAGCTACATTTGTCTTGCCTTTGTTTCCCTCATCAATAGCACCCAGCCCTTCTGGGACAGGGCTGAGTGCAAATTGCCCTCCAGCCAAACATTAAACCCTATTTCCCTGCCCAGGATGATTGTTTCAAAATGAGCAAGAAATCTACATCGAAACCTACATACAAAAGTTTCCACCCTGTTTTTTGTGTGTGTTTATTCGTTTGGAGCTAGAAGAGGGAGGGTCTTATTATCTGGCTTAGGGGGTGGGAAAGAAAGGGGTGAGTGTTGTTGAAGGTCACCTTGCCCTCTCCAGGGAAAGAGAGGTTGCCTACAGAGAAAAAAATAAAACGGAGGAGAATGGAAGAGAAGAGGGGGGGAGGGAGAACACTAAAGACCTTATTTTAAAATCCCCGAATCCAAACTTTCTGGTTATGTGAGCCCCCAAAGTTGAATCACTTATACAATAGAAGGAATTTCAAACATTAGGGAAATCATCTTGTCCTGGGGACTATAGTTTGTTAGGCAATTATTGTTTAGCAGGCTGAAAGCCGAACGGTCCACCTTCACAAGCTCACTGAATCCTCACCCAAACCCGTGATGGAGATATTTCAATTTTACAGAGGAGGGACCTGAGGCTCTGGGAGGCAAGCAAGTTGCTCTGCTCTCCCAGGGAGACCGTGGCAGGTGTCTTCTGAATGCGAGTTTGACACTCACTAACTCTTAGTCTCCCACTTCAGGCTGATGGATAAATATCCAAAGAAGCCCAGGGTGCCGGCATAGTTCTATTTGGAAAACGTGGGCTTGTTTATTTCGGTAGAAACTAAGTTCTTTGCTACAGTTGGTGGGCGGGAAGGAGTACGCATGTTCCAAACGCGGCCTCAAAGCGCGCGCTGAGTGCACTGCGCGGATTGGGTGGCGCCAAAGCCCTGGGGCCGGCGAAGCAGGCGGGGGCGGTGCCCGACGTGCAGGCGAGCGTGGTGCGGGAGAGGCAGGCGAGCGTAGTGCGGGAGAGGCAGGCGAGCGTAGTGCGGGAGATGAAGGCGAGCGCGGTGCGGGAGAGGCAGGCGAGCGTGGTGCTGGAGATGAAGGCGAGCGCGGTGCGGGAGAGGCAGGCGAGCGTGGTCCTGGAGATGCAGGAGAGCGCGGTGCGGGAGAGGCAGGCGAGCGTGGTCCTCGAGGTGCAGGAGAGCGCGGTGCCCGAGGTGCAGGCGAGCGCGGTGCCCGAGGTGCAGGCGAGCGCGGTGCCCGAGGTGCAGGCGAGCGCGGTGCCGGAGGTGCCGGCGAGCGCGGTGCCCGAGGTGCCGGCGAGCGCGGTGCCGGAGGTGCCGGCGAGCGCGGTCCCCGAGGTGCCGGCGAGCGCGGTGCCGGCGATGCAGGCGAGCGCGGTCCCCGAGGTGCCGGCGTTGCAGGCGAGCGCGGTGCCGGCGATGCACATGGCGAGCGCGGTGCCGGCGATGCACATGGCGAGCGCGGTGCCGGCGTTGCAGGCGAGCGCGGTGCCGGCGTTGCAGGCGAGCGCGGTGCCCGCGATGCAGGCGAGCGCCCAACGCGCGCCGCTGGCTGCCTACCCGGGCGGAGCGAGACCTCGAGATTTTTCCTCGGCACGCGTTTCACAACTTGGAATCCCCAGGGGGAATCTCAGGGCCACGACAAGCCTTGGTTTCCGACGCTCGGAGGCCCCAGGCGCCCGGAACACTTTCCGTCGGTTTCCAGACCTTGTGGAGCCTCCTTCCTTCCCACTCCGGGAGTCCATCGGCATTTACGACACCCTCCCTCGTCCGCCCCGGTGCAGAGGTGTAAGGGACGCGCCCAAGTTCTCGGCCGAACAGGCAGCAGGCGCGACGGGGCCCCTGGTTGTGAGCGGGCTCGCAACGCGGGGCGGGCGGCCCGAAACGGAGATCGAGGTGAGGACGGCCCCGCTCCTTCCCAGAGACCGCCTCTGCGCTCCCCAAACGCAGAGCGCGCGGCGCCTGGAGCCTGCAGAGGAGCCCCGGCCGAGAGGCCAGGGGGCCGACCCCGAGAGCCCCGGGCCGAGAGGCCAGGGGGCCGACGCCGAGAGCCCCGGGCCGGGAGGCCGGGAGGAAGACTCGGAGAGCCTCGAGCCGCGCTGCCCGCTGCTGTCCAGCTTCGTAGAGGAGTTGCGGGCACTCATGGTTCTGGCGGGCCCCGCGGTGAGTAAAGCGGACTCGGTGGGAGGTCGGCCCCGCGGGTCGGGGACCCGGGACGCGCGAGTGGCCCTGGGTGACCGGGTGAGGGGTAGGGGTAGGGGGACGGAGCGAGCGGGCGGGCGCCGGGGGACGCGCTTCCCGGGCCGCGCTCTGCTCCTTCTCCGGGAGCGGACTCGCAGGGCGCGGCTGGCACACTTGGCACAGCGCGCGCCCACCGGGCGTGGGGAGCCCCCAGGGAGCGGGGACCTGCTCGCCTCAGGGTTGTCCCAGGCGCCTTCTCTGGGTGAGGGTTCCAGCCAAGCAAGCAGGTTCCCCGGGCCGTTTGACACTGGTTTGAAAGCTAGCTGTCGGGACTTCAGGTAGCTAGGTTGTCTTACTGCAGGGAGGAAGGGGGTGAGATTGTCTCTCTCCGATCGTGATCTCCAAATCCTTCAGAGTTACTCAGACTCTGGAGGAGGAACCCAGAGGCATCCTCTCCTGTCCCACATTCTTCTCCTCTGTTACGGTGGGTTTTTTTTTTTTTTTTTTTTTTACTTTTTAAAATGTCTTTAACGTGGTTCTTCTTGGGGTTGAGGTTTCTTCTCATTTGGTTAGGGTTCTTTCTGCGTTATCTATTTAGAAGGTATGTGGGTTTTAAAAACTACAAGAAATAGAATCCCATCCCTGTTCTCCTGCCCGTTTGGGTGGTTTGTAAGTCGGTGGAGTGAGTCATTTCATTGGACAAGGAGAATCTGTTGTGGTTTTAAGGCGTTAAGTTTTGGGGGGGCTGCACAGACATCCCGCGCCGGTGAGGGGTAAGATGGGGTGGTGTGTCTTGCTGGCAAGGTGACCCCGCTGTTCCTGGGATCGTGTGATATCTGCTGTGGTGTGTACACGGGGACAAGAGTAATGCCAGGGACAAAGCCGGGAAGCGAAAATCCATCCGGCAGAAAGGTGTTTGTGAGGGTCTCTTGCAAAAAATGGAAGGAATTGCATGGTTTGGAAGTTCCATTCTCCACACCGGGGGCCCAGTTCCCTGCTTTGATCTCAGAAGGCAGGTTAGGAAACAGCCGTGTGAGCTCGAGTAGTTCCCTACTCTCTCCTCGCCTCTGCTCCTCCATCCATATAAACTGAGGCTAATGATCGATGCCCAGAGTTCCCTCACAGAGCGGCTGTGAGAAAGTTCTCTTCAGAAGGCGATCTCTGCTGTGTTAATAATAAAAGGAACAAACATCACAAGGCAGCTAGCTTCCTGAGACCCAGCCTCTCCCAGGACAGGTCCTTTGTCTCTGCGGGTCCCCGAAGGAACCTCGTCTTCCTTGATACAGGAAACCCTTGAGGTCCCTCTAAAGATGAGCACCAGCCTGACGTGCTGGGTCCTTTACGTTTGTATGTACACACGTGCCCGAATGTGTAGGACTGTGTTAGTTAACAAAGGTAGTTTACGTTCATCCTTGTAGGAAAAGAACTAGGAAACCAAGACAACCAAAGGGAAACACCATGGAGAGAGAATTTGGGACTGAATTTTCCTTCCAGTCCTTTGTGTGTGGGGGTTTGTATGTGACTGCTTTTTTACCCAGTGACACCCTAGAGTTCCGACACCTGGTTAGTCTCTCGTGAATTGTATACGGAGCCCCTCTTGGTCTTTCTACGGCTCTGTTCCCATCTGTAAGTGTTCTAGTTCCTGAGGGGCTTGGAGGGGGCTCCTCCCTCCCCTCTCCTCCCTCCTCCTCCTGTGCCTCCTCCTTCTCCTGTGCTCAGTGTCCCATACTCTCTTCTCCAGGGATCTACCATCAATGAGGTGTGATGAATCTCCTCTGATTTTGTCTCTGCCATTCACTGTGTCCCTTCTAGGCCTCATGTGAATATTGACCCTTGAGGATCCGAGATGGGCTTCAGGCCCAGTGTTCGGGCTTACCCCTCTCCCATCCAGCTTTTAGTACGGCTTGTAAAGAGAGGATAAAGGGAAAGAAATGGAATGTCAGGGTGTGTGTCAGTATGTGTTCTATAGTTATCGTGCGGAAAACATATTTGCAAGGGAGAGACACGTAGCTGATGCTGCCGAGCCATGGGCATTTCAATCATGCTTGCTTTTGGTCGTTAGGATTGTATCCCCCCCCTTTTTTTTTTTTTAAAGATTTTATATATTTGTTTGACAGATCACAAGTAGGCAGAGGTGCAGGCGGCGGGGGGTGGGTGGGTGGGGGAAAGCAGGCTCCCCGCTGAGCAGAGAGCCCGATGCGGGGCTCCATCCTAGGACCCTGAGATCATGACCTGAGCCAAAGGCAGAGGCTCTAACCCATTGAACCACCCAGGCGCCCCAATCTTTCCTCTTTTTTTTTTTTAAAGATTTTATTTATTTATTTCACAGAGAGAGGGAGATCACAAGTAGGCAGAGAGGCAGGCGGAGAGAGAGGAGGAAGCTGGCTCCCTGCCGAGCAGAGAGCCCGATGCGGGGCTCGATCCCAGGACCCTGAGATCATGACCCTGAGATCATGACCCGAGCCCAAGGCAGAGGCTTTAATCCTCTGAGCCACCCAGGTGCCCCTCTTTCCTCTTTTTTAAAGCATGTGACCTGGGCGCCTGGGTGGCTCAGTGGGTTAGAGCCTCTGCCTTCGGCTCAGGTCATGATCTCAGGGTCCTAGGATGGAGCCCCACATGGGGCTCTCTGTTCAGCGGGGAGCCTGCTTCCCCCTGTCTCTCTGCCTGTCTCTTTGCCTACTTGTGATCTCTCTAGTAAATAAATAAAAAATCTTTAAAAAAAAAAAAATTAAAGCATCTGACCTTTATTGCCAGGCTCAGAGTCCTGAAAGATAATCCGAGAGCAGGATGGTGTGCCCTCTAGGAGCACGGGCTGTGCGTCCCATTGCCGAGGATGGAAACGGAGTGGAATTGCCTGGGTCCAAACCGAGGGAGCTTGTTTCCATCGGTGTGTAGAAAGGACTGCCGGAGAGGGAGCTTGGAGAGCCTTCTAGGGCTGAGGGCAGAAGGACCGGAGCCGGCCCCGCAGGGTGAGGGGCACCTGGATGGACGGGCCAGACTGCGCACAAGGGGTGCAGGCTAATGGCTTGATTTTTATTCTAGAGGCAGTGGGGAAAGTTCTTAGTGACAGGCGTAGGGCTCAGCAGGAACAAGCGGCCACAGGCACAGGACGATCTAGGCTAAGGTGATGAAGGTCTCCAAGAACGGGAGGCCTTTCAAAGGCTGATGGCACACGTGTGGGGGCAGGTGGGTGGGGGAGGCCTGGGGTGGTCCAGGACCCTCCCGGGCTCCTTCCCTTCCTCTCCCAGGCCCCCTAACCATTGCTCCGCAGGATGCACGTCCTTCCTCCCCTCCGCCATCCATGCTCCAAGCCCGGACCGCGGCAGCCTCCGTCTGTCCTCTCCCCTCTTTAGCTCATGCCCCCAAATGCTCCACGTGCAGCCAGCCACCAGAGTCCTCTTTGGAGGGGATGTGCCTGTGAGCTTGTCACCCCCTTTTGTTGGTCTCGTGAGGTCCTCTGGGGTTTGGCTCCTGTCAGGAGTTTCTCTGGTTCCCGGTGGTCCCTCCCCCAGCCTCGGCTCAGACCCCACATCCTCCTGCTGCTGCTGCTGTTTCCTCTGCCTGGAACGTCCTCCCCGGATGGACAGCCCACCTTCACCTGCCCGTTCACCATTCAGGTGTCTGTGGAGCTTCATTTCTTCCAGAACCTTCTCTGACTCCCAGGCTGCGCTCTTAGAGCTCCTGTTGTCCCGTGTTATCGCAAGTTGAGCCGCTTCCCCTGCTCTTGGGTGGCCGAGTCCCTTGGGGGTAGGAATGGCGCGACCCTGTGTTCTCTTGCCCCTGTCCATACCCCCAGTGCTTTGGCGCGTGGTTTGTGCCCCAAGGCCGTTGACCCGAGTTAACCATCCACAAACCGTTCCTCTGGGACGAACCCACTTGGGTGGGTTTTCTCCTGTGTCAGCGATGAGGCTGTACCCCGTGACCTCGCGGCTCCTTCCAGTGCTGACCTTTCGATGCCAGGAGTGAGCTTTCAGGCATCCTCGGGAGGGGGTGGGACCAGGGTTCCCCGGCCCAGCTCCCATTGAGCTCTCCAGGCAGGCTTATTAACAGCCGTTGCCTCTGCGGCATCCGGCCCTGGAGAGCTCCCTTCCGAAGCCTAGAAGGCTTTGGCAAGAGTTTTGGTTATCGCTGCCCGGCTGCAAAATGAGCGGGGCCTCGGTGGCGGGAAGAAACAGGCACGGTCACTCTGACGATCTCGCTTGTACATTTGACTACAGCTACTCCCTGCCGGTCCGGCGGTTGTTGAGACAGCCATCCCTGCGGCACGGGGCGGGGGCCGGAGTGAGGGGGTGGGGACAGATGGCTAATTCCTCAGGCCCGGCAACGGCCCCATGATGGGTCCCATCCTTGACCACGGCGTCTTGAGCAAGGTGTGTGGGTGCCGTGGGTGTGGGGCTGTTGAAAGGCAGATCCCACAGCCCCAAAGACGTCTGGGATGTCTCTTGAGCTAGGGCAGGGCTTCCATGGGCTGGGCCATTTCCCCAAGTGATCCTCATGTACACGAACCCCATTGCGATGGCCAAGAGCCCACTCAAAGGGCTTGAAACGGTTTGAGCATTTCACGTGGATGAGCTTAACTCAACTGGACTTTTTTTTTTAAAGATATTATTTATTTATTTGACCCAGAGAGAGATCACAGGTAGGCAGAGAGAGGAGAAGTGCCCCAGTGACCTTTAAAGTTACAAAAATCCACAAACAGACCTCAAAGTCCGCAGGGTGAAACCACAAAGCATGTCTGACGAGTGGTGAACAAGGCATAGATCGTGGCCGTCCCCTGGTATAAGAGAGGGCGAGGGGTCCGTTGGCTCTAGTTTTAGGCTCTCCAGGATTGGGTTTTTCATACCAACTTTTTGATTTCCATCCCTCCTCCAGCTCTTCACCGTCCCTTGCTTGCTGTGTCATCTTTGGCTTACTTTTGCAATACATTCTAAAAGCATCCCTTCTGCTCAGTAGCAGGAAGGGCTGTTGGACTAGGAGCTGTGCCACGGGGGGCGCCGTGGGGGCCCCAAGAAAGAGGGCACCCTGTCCGAGCTCAGAGCAGAGGCATTTTGTTTCCCTTGAAGGAGTCAGGAATTAAAGGTGCTCGGTGGATTGGGGGATTCTCACCCCCCGATTCCAGATCCCGCCGACAGACCTTCCAGTTGGAGAACCCCATTTTTAGCTCAGGTGCTCCTGTCTTTGGCATTTTTTGCTGGCTTTTGAAGGCTGTATTCCCTCTAGTCCTCCCTGGGAATTTGAGATGGTGAGGGGGTCATCCCGGCAGGTAGCCTCTGAGAATTTCAGAGAAAATAAACCTTGATCTATGACCTGAGAATCTAAAGTGAAAAATCAACTCAGAAAACCGGGAGGTTCTCAAAAATGGGATGCCGATCGCGGTTGCAAATGAACTCTTTAATATCTTTCAAGAAAGCTACCAGAAGTTGCATGTTTGGGGCGTCTAGGTGGCTCAGTGGGTTAAAGCCTCTGCCTTCGCCTCAGGTCATGATCTTAGGGTCCAGGGATCGAGTCCCGCATCGGGCTCTCTGCTCAACGGGGAGCCTGCTTCTCCCCCTCTCTCTGCATGCCTCTCTGCCTACTTGTGATCTCTCTCTCTGTCAAATAAATTAAAAAATAAAATCTAATAAATAAATAATCCTAAAAAGTTGCATGTTTGCCTGTGAAAGTTGGCAGAGGGTCACTAGCGGCTGGATTTCTTTACCTTTTTTTTTTTTTTTTTAAAGATTTATTGATTTATTTATTTGGGGGTGAGTGAGCGAGCGAGCCCAAGTGGGGGGCAGAGGGAGACTTTCATAGAGATTCTGTACTGAGTGCGGAGCCCGACTCGGGACTCGATCTTACGACCCTGAGATCACAACCAGAGGGGAAACCAAGCCCCGGGCGCTTAGCCTGACTGCACCACCCAGGCACCCCCTGGTTTCTTTACTTCGGACTAGAGTCGATTTGGAGAGGGTGCCCCCCCGGACCTCACACCCTCCTCCGGCTGCGGGCACTCACCTGCAGCTCCTTTTCTGTCTCTTCTAAGTTCTTGGCGCAGTTGATGGTGTTTCTGATCAGCTTCATGAGCTCCGTGTTCTGTGGCCACCTGGGAAAACTGGAACTGGATGCTGTCACTCTCTCGGTCACGGTGTGTATGGGACTTGTTAACACACTCTGTGTTTTCTCTTGCTGCTTCCCACTCTTCGATCCTTACACCAGCACAGTTCATGACCTTACGGTGCTAGAGGTCAGAAGTCTCAAATGGGCTTTGCTGGGCTAAAAACAAGGTATTGCCGGGCTGTCCCCTTATTTCCCGTTTGCAACACTGATTCTCCTTTACCATGTAACCTCACGTTTTCCCAGGCTCCGGGGGTTAAGGTGGGACATCTCTGGAGGGCTGTTCATTCGGTTTCCCACATCAGTGAATTTGTAATCTGTGGAGCTCTGGCTCCTGCCCCCCACATCCCCAAGTTCCATTTCCATGATGCAGACCTGGAAGGTGAAATCCTGGTTTCCAAACCTAAAATTGGGAGGTGTCCAGACCCCAAACTGGGGATCAGAATGCCCAGGACTTATGAAGGAAAGGGGCTTCTTAATAAGCTCTGGCTGAGATTTTTTTTCTTCTCTCTCCAAACCCATGCTGGTCCTTTAATTAAGCGGGCCCAGGGGATTTGTGTGAGGGCCCCAGGGGCAGCACAGAGCTGAGTAGGCTGACTTGGGAGGGTTGCTGGAGGCACGTGGTGACCTCTGATGCATGTGGACAGAGAATTCGCCCTCCTGCCTCCCTTTCACTCTGCGTGACCGTCTTGAGTTTCTTTCCAGATTATCAATGTCGCTGGTGTCTCCGTGGGCTTGGGCTTATCTTCTGCTTGTGACACCCTCATGTCCCAGGTAAATGGAAACCTCAAGTGACTCAGGTGACCCCGGACACTGGAGCTGGGAGGGCCCCAACGGCAGGAAGGGGAGGGTCTTGCGCACAGGGGGAGGGACTCCTGGACATCAAGCCCTCCACCCGGCTTTCCACCGCCTGGTTTCTTGGAAATGTGGCTGGGTGCTTTGGGAAGCTGTGTTTATCCGCACAGCTGCCTTTCGCTGCCTTTTGACTGCACAGGGGACATTTTGGTCAGGTCCCTCCCAGCACTGCCCGGGGAGGGGGGCTGTGCTTGTTGAAACAGGCCGGGGGGGGGGGGGGGGG
>CM053619.1:6393542-6412089 GCA_028646535.1 Procyon lotor
GATAGTCTACTGATGGAGCCAAGTAATTGAAGCAAGATGTGTAAAAGTTCGGATCGCTCCTACCAAATGCTACCTAACCTTGCCCAGCATCCCTTCAAGGCCAACGAAGGGAATCAAACCAAGAGCTGAAAGTCATAGCCACACGTCTTCTCATTCCCCGGACTGGCCCTTGTAACCACCGCTTAAAAAAAAAAAAATCAGGGGCATCTGGGTGGCTCAGTGGGTTGAAGCCTCTGCCTTCAGCTCAGGTCATGATCTCAGGGTCCTGGGATCGAGCCCTGCATCGGGCTCTCTGCTCAGCGGGGAGCCTGCTTCCCCCTCTCTCTGCCTGCCTCTCTGCCTACCTGTGATCTCTTTCTCTGTCAAATAAATAAAAATCTTTAAAAAAAAAAATAGACCTCATAAAAAAAAAGATTTACTTATTTATTTGAGAGAGAGAAAGAGGAGCAGGAGCAGGAGGGGCAGAGGGAGAGGGAGAGAGAAGCCCAAGGGGACTCCACCGCTGAGTACAGAGCCCGACGTGGGGCTCGATCTCACAACCCTGAGGACAGGAACCGAGAGCAAGAGTTGGGATGCTTAAGCAACTGTACCACCCAGGTACCCCCCCCCAACGAGCTTTTAAATACAGTTGTATTTCGCAGACAGGAGGCTATTCTAAAGGCTGTGGCCCAGATCAGACTAGGAAATGTAGAGATTGAAGGAGACACTCACATATCATTTATGCAAGAAAAGCAGTTTCAGTGCCCAATGTGAAACCTCAAAAGATAAATCTCTGGAGGATTCTAAGAGACCATTATAAAACATCAACAATACGGGGCACCTGGGGGACTCAGTCGGTTAGGCGTCTGCCTTCGGCTCAGGTCATGGTCCGGGGGTCCAGGGATCGAGTCCTGCATCGGGCTCCTTGCTCAGCCGGAAGCCGGCTTCTCCCTCCCCAGATCCCCCCATGCCTGTGTTCCCTCTCTTGCTCTCTCTTTCCGTATAAATGAAATCTTAAATAAATAAATAGATAAGTTTTAATAATAGTGTGTCTCTTTTTAGGCATGGACAGAATAGATTCAGCTGGCGCTAAAAAGCTCTATCAGGAAAAAGCTGCTTGATTTTGTGTTTTCAACCTGAGACATTCCAAGTTTTATATCAAGTGACTGAGACACACCCCCATGGGAACTCTGTAAGATATTGCCCCTTACTCGAAAACAATCCTGTCGTCCTCACCAGCCATCTTCTGGAAAAGCAGAAAGAACCGATGTCCTCCTCAAATTGAAATTAGCAAAACTTTCAGAAACCCTTGACCTCCCTTGGCCAAAGGCACTCCCTCCCTATAGTCTTTGCACATTACACACAACATACAGTCGCCTCCCGTGGGGACACATCGGCTGTCCCCTATGAATTAGGAAGTGGAAGGCCTATGTCTAGGGATTTCAGCCCCAATACCAGACTGACCAGACCGGCTGCACACAAAGTATCACCAGGGTCCTACCGCCGACGGCTTAAGGCTGCCTTCCCACAACATCTTCCTAAATAGCTTCTTCATAATCTTTAGCCAGGAGATTTCATCTACTGGAAAAGACGGCAGAGAGAAACTGCTCCTAAACCTTGTTAGAAGGGACTCTATCAGTGCTTCTGAGGCTGGCTAGCTGCATTTCTCCCAAGTCTAGAAGGTTTTCTGTGCAGCCTTTCTCCTATGGGATGACCGCCATGATGGATAACATCAAAGAGCTCAAGAAGATCTTGCAATAACAGTTGATGGATAACATCAAAGAGCTCAAGAAGATCTTGCAATAACAGTTGACCGTGAAGATGACTTTATAATCCCAAGCAGTAAAGATCTGGCTCTCCAGCTTTCCCTGAATTCCCTGAGTCTCTAGTCTTTCCTAAAAAAAGAGACTGAGATGCTGAATACACAGATAATGGCCACACCATAGATCAAAGAACTATGACCCACCACCTTCGGCAACATACCCAGGAAACGTCCCCCTCCCCCGTCTATGATAAACACCCCAAAAGCCAGCCTGCTACCCACCAGACTCAAAGGAGGCCAGACTTTTATCTCTAGGGATACTCCACGGAGCTCAACAAATGACCCCAAATGGCCAGGACATGATCGATAACCGACAGCTCCCTCCATTTTTATCCCTGCTTTCAACTTAGGGCCAAGCAGAGGAAACCAAAGCTGCACCCCTGCCTGATCAATCACACAGGATGTCCCCCTTCTGGTTAGCCCCCCTCTCCCCAGGCCACCGGCATCCATCAGGGTACAACTGACTCTTCCCCCTGTTCCCCACTATCAAGCTCTCCCACTCTTCAGCCTGCCTTTGGGTCACTGCCAAAACTCTAATGATGGCAGCCAAGTCCCCTGCTGGGGCAAGCTCAGAATAAAGGGCCTTTGCTTTTCCCATTTGGCTGGTCTCTGTTTATTTCCACAGCCATCTGGGTAAGGGCAAGGTGGCCAGACTTCATACATAGTTTACGGATCTGTTCCTTGATACCAGTCACATCTCTATCACCTTTCAGGAGTGATCAGCCCGATATTTAGAAGAGTAAAATTAATGGCCACCTGCCATTCCTATAATGGACTAATAAAAGCAATTATAGGGAAAGCTCTTTCAAATGCAGGGTTCCCGATCCATAAAAACTACCAGCTTACCCTAACCACCCTAAACAAAATAACTAGCTATCTCTAGCTGTAATTTAAAAGTGATGAGTTAACATTTCCAGGAATTTCATTATACGCCATTTAAAATATTTATTGGATTCAACGCAGGAATCCCAAAACAGGTGCGTGTCAGAATCCCCAAGGAATGTGTGTATTTGAAAGGCCTCCCAGGGGATCGTCGTGGGGACTTCCCAATATGCTGGGGCTGCCCATGAGGGTATTAAGGGTAAGCGTTGTGATGCTCGTCCTAGCATACCCTACTAACGGTGATGCAGTATTCGAAATTAGAGTTAGTATTATACTTTTTTTTTCCTGGAAGAGGCTGACTATAGTCTTCTCACAGAGCCCTCACCTGCCCAGAGGTTCCCAACATTTTTTAAATCGAGATACAACTGACATCTTAGTTTCAAGCGAGCAGCATCATGATTCTATATTCATATATATCGCAAAATGATCACAATAAATCTCGGTCCCTTCCCCCCATCCCGCACACATAGTTACAAAGTTCTTTTTCCTGAGGATGAGAACTTTTGAGATCTGTGACCTTAGTAACCTTCAAACGTGCGATACAGTATTACTAAGTATAGCCACCATGCTGCACATTCCAGCCCTAGGATGTACTTTCTATCTGGAAGTTGCTACCACATGGCTTCCCTTCAGTGATTCTCAGCTGCTTCTACTTTGCACGTACTAGATATACTTTCATCCAATGAGCGAGTGGGCCTCGTACAGCACTGAGGACACAAGTATTTCTAGGTTTTTGTGGGGTTTTAAAATTTATTTTCTTATTTTTATTTTTTTAGATCTAGATTTTTTTTTTTTTAAGATTTTATTTATTTGACAGAGAGAAACACAGCGAGAGAGGGAACACAAGCAGAGGGAATGGTAACAGGAGAAGCAGGCTTCCTGCCGAGGGGGGAGCCCGATGCAGGGCTCGATCCCAGGACCCTGGGATCATGACCTGAGCCGAAGGCAGATGCTTAACGACTGAGCCACCCAGGCGCCCCTAGATCTAGATTTTTAAGTAGATTCTTCCAATGTTTCCCTTAGCTTTGCCACCGGTAAATCCAAAATACGACTCGGGCCAGAAAATCAGCTAAGTAATTTTCTGCACCACAGTGAAAGTCCAGTGAACTTTTTTTTTAAGTCCAGTGAACTTTACGTTGGCAACTCCATTCTTGGAATATCTCCCCTATTTTTTGTTAAAATAGTATTGACCTTGAGAACAACGGGCAGCCTAATGGGATGGGGAGTTCACTCGAGGTATCAGATGACTTCTCACCTCTCCAGGCCTGCCAAGTACCGATGGATAAATAAGTCTATCACTACTTCACCCAAAGATAACGTGTTCCGGTTTTAACAATCAACGATGAGCTGCCAATGTATTCCAAATTATTATTTTAGAAATCAAAGCTGAGCAGATTTTTGTCTCCCTACTTTTTTAAAGATCAGCTCTGGTCTTTCCAGACACTGTGGATAAAGTTCTTCCCTCCACAGGCGGTAAGGGGATAAAGAGTCCCCTCCTTGGGGTGCCTGGGTGGCTCAGTGGGTTAAAGCCTCTGCCTTCGGCTCGGGTCATGATCTCAGGGTCCCGGGATCGAGCCCCGCATCTGGCTCTCTGCTCGGCGGGGGCCCTGCTTCCTCCTTTCTCTCTCTGTCTGCCTCTCTGCCTACTTGTGATCTCTCTCTCTGCCGAATATATAAAAATCTTTAAAAAAAAAAAAAAAAAGAGTCCCCTGCTTTCTGTGATGTTCCCACACATCACACCCATGCCCTTTGGGGGCAGACCCGCAGGACACACGGCTTAAGGTGGGAGGCAGAATGTGCAGAATGGCCATGAAGGTGACCTCCAGAGCTCCGGGTCCCGCATGGGCTAAGCCACAGCGGGCATGATCTAGAATGTATACAGCCGCCATACCACCTATGTCATCAGAAGTTGTTAAGAATCACAGCAAGGCTGTCACCTGGCTTCTCTTGCTTCCCGGCCAACACTCCAATAGGGCCATTATATAATGGATTATGTATGTCCAATTATATATATAATTGGACAATTATATATATATTTATATATATCCTGTATATATAGGACAATCATATATAATTATATTATATAATGTATTTTATTATGCAACAAATTACATATTATATATAATCCATATATTGGGTTGTATATGTCCAACACAGGAACATTATGATGTCCTCAATTTGTCCCGCAGACTCATGCCCAGGGTCCCACCATAAAAGGGCTGTCACCCAAGGACACAACTGGGGCCACCAAAGATACACCTCTAAATGCTTTTTCAGCCCTCCTGCTGTCACCAGCTTGGGAGAAGTGAGAACTTGATGACTCCAGACGGGGACAGGAGTCAGAAAGGTCACCCTGCTCTGCTCAGAGGACCCAGCAGGGTAAGAGGGGCGTGAGCTTCCAGAGCCAAGTCCCCCCCAAAAAAGCCTCCATGTTCCAACGGCCATTTTGGGGGCCCGGGAGTAAGAGACCCGCGCACCTGTGGTGAAGGCTTACCAATCACTCCCTTTTTGGCTATGAACATCAGCGAAATCCCAACAGGGAGGACGATCACGTAATACCCAATGGTGTTGATAATGGCCCCAACCCTCTGGTTACCGGTCCCCCGCAGAATGCCTCCACTTGTGCACTGTAGGCAGAAAACATCCATCCGTGAGAATGTTGCTGAGTTCCCATCCCCTCCCTGCAAGACTTGGGACTGAAAAATCCATCATCGGGGCGCCTGGGTGGCTCAGTGGGTTAAAGCCTCTGGCTTCGGCTCAGGTCATGATCTCAGGGTTCTGGGATCAGGTCCCTTGGGGGGCTCCCTGCTCAGTGGGGAGTCTGCTTCTCCCTCTCCCTCTGCCCTCCTGGTGAGCTCGTGCTCCCTCTCAAATATAAATAAATAGTATCTTTAAAAAAAATAAAGGGAATATTGCATACTTACAGCAAGAGCATCAAACATATGGGAAACGGCAGAGATCGGCATCACCCTAGCCACTAGAACAATGATTTCTCTGTTAGGAAAAGAAAGCATATGGTGATTGGAGACAGACACGTGGGAAAAAAGCAAACTACCTGATTCAGGTGAGGCACTGGCTTCTCCATAAAACTGGAGGGGCTCATGCATTCCAGCCAACACCCAGTTTGGGGCCAATCCTACTGTTTCTTGGCCCACAGCGGAAACCAACCCTACGATGCATCACGTGACTCGTAGAAGAAATCTATAGTCCAATCGGCCGACGTGGACAGTTAAATCAAATGATTGGGTACTCCACTGACCCCCCCAAAAAATAAAATTTGGATTATGGTGCCATCCCTCTTTTAACATGATTCCATGCCTATCTTTCCATGCGTCTGGATGAAGCACAATGGAATGATTAAGGTTCTCTCTGTGGAAACAAGGTAGGCAAATTATAAAGGCCATACATACAGTTTAAAGAACTATCCGTGCTTCCTAGAAATAGTCCCCAACCTCTGCAGCTAGAGACTAACACCTACACTTGAAGAGAAACTAGAAAATGCTGCCACTGACCCAGGGAGGCAAAAAAAAAAACAAAACAAAACTGTAATACTTTTGAGTAATTAACAAATAAGCCTAGAGCATTGTCTGGCAATAAATATTCACTGAATGAATTAAAAAAAACAAACAAGAAATCCAGCACAGAACGAGACGATCACTCCCCTCTCCCTCCAAAAAAAAAAGGACGGAAACACAGTTCTTTTCTTCAAACTGAATTTTATTTTCTGAATAGGTAACATATGCAACGGTTCAAAGAACTCAAACAATACAAAAGGGTATCAGGAAAAATCTTATTTCCAGTCTGTTCCCAGCCCACCCATTACCACCACCTCCCCCAAGACAAGGCAGCAATCCTTGGGACTGTATGTACTTGTCCAGATACAAAT
This sequence comes from Procyon lotor, assembly GCA_028646535.1. Classification (NCBI taxonomy): domain Eukaryota; kingdom Metazoa; phylum Chordata; class Mammalia; order Carnivora; family Procyonidae; genus Procyon; species Procyon lotor. The sequence continues at coordinate 6,400,112 of CM053619.1, forward strand.
GCACACTGTTATCTTCCCCTGCTAGTCTCCATCATTTCGTGTTCTAGCATTCTCTACATGGTGTTCCGCAACTTGATTTATCCACCCTGCAGGTAGGTTATATTCACTTCCACATTCTATCAAAACGTATTGTCTTTTATGTGCTGAATTCTGCCCACTAATATTTATTTTGGATTTTTAAGATGGATATTGATAAGTGAGGTTGGTCTGCAAACTTTTTTTTTTTTCTTCTACAAACTTCGTCAGATTTTGGTACCGAGGTTCCATTTTTGCTTAGTACTAAACAGAATGTGGAGATTTTCTTTTTTCTGGTCTCTGCAATAGTTCGATAGCACTGGAATTACATTTTAAGGGTTTTAGAAGATTCTCCTTTGGAACCCCCAGGGATTCATGCTTTTTGAGATTTTTAAAATAAACTTTTTTAATTTCTTCTAAGGAAATCGGTCTAGTTAAGCCCTTCTATGTTTTCCAAGGTAAACTTCTGGTAACTTATTTTCCTAGAACATTATTTATTCCTTCCAGATTTTTTAATTTACTTGCAAAAGTCGTGCAGACTAGTCTCTCGTGGCTTAAAAAAATTATTGTTCTTTTAGTAATTTCCCCCTTTCTTACTTTGTGTCGAGGGCTGTCCCTTTCTCCTCTTTGATTAGGTTAAGTGTCCATGTTGTTAAAAATCTATGTCACTGATGCGGCCAGTTCCTGTTGATTTCCGCCAGCTCCTAAGTAATTTGCTTTTCTCAGTTTCCTCTGTCTTGTAATATCATCAAAGCTATGGCTGGTGAGTCTTTTGCTTTCCACGCTTTTGCCTGCCTTGCACGGCTTCCGGAGGCGGACAGACTCAGGACCAAACGTCTGCCCTGTGCCCATGGAAACCATCAGCACAGATACGAGTCTGAGGACGTTAACTCTGATTCCCTCGCAAGAAAACGAGAATGATTTCTGGTTGCCTTTCCATTCACTCTGAAGTGAGGGACACTTAAACATCGGATTTCCCCACAGCGAAATGGCTGAGGCCGAAAGGGGACAACCCAACACCAGAAGGCGAAAGACACAGACACCTGGGTGGCTCAGTTAATTAAGCTTTGGACTCTCGGTTCCCCCTCAGGTCGTGATCTCAGGGTCTTGAGGTTGAGCCCCGTGTTGGGACTCTGTGCTGAGCTTCTGAAGTCTGTTTCTGACTCTCGCTCCCTCTCTCTCTGCCCCTGCGGCTCACTCACTCTCTCTCAAATAAATAAATAAATCTTAAAAAAAAAAAATAGACGTCAAAAGACAAGTTTTGAACTGGGATTGGCAGTCCTGTCCACCAGCTGCTTTTTAAATCCATGAAGGAAAAGTCAATTTTGCATTCTGTAACTGCTGATGAACGAATCCCCCGTCAGGGGCGCAGTCAGTGAAGCGTCTGCCTTCGGCTCAGGTCATGATCCCGGGGTCCTGGGATCGAGTCCCGCATCGGGCTCCCTGCTCAGCGGGGAGTCTGCTTCTCCCTCTCCCACTCCCCCTGCTTGTGTTTCCTCTCTCACTGTGTCTCTCTTTGTCAAATAAATAGTCTTTAAAAATAAAAAATAAAGGGGCGCCTGGGTGGCCCAGTGGGTTAAAGCCTCTGCCTTCAGCTCAGGTCATGATCTCAGGGTCCTGGGATCGAGCCCTGCCTCGGACTCCCTGCTCAGTGGAGAGTTTGCTTCTACCTCTCCCTCTGCCTATGTGATCTCTCTCTCAAATAAATAAATAACACCTTTAAAATACACGCATATGCTGACCACCAGCAGCATCTATCAGTAGATTCTGGATGATAAATTAGCTCCCAGAGCTGACCCGTTCTTCCCAGGAAACAGCAGCGGGTTTCTCATCTTGTGAATGGCTCAGGGACCCTCCGAGGGGCAGAACGCACAGGAAGGCATCTTACCCAACCGTTTCTCGACCGCAGATTTCACATTTCAAGAAAATCTCCGCACTCACCGGTCAGTAGTGAAAATATACCCCACGACATCCTTACAGCTTAACAACACGACACAAAAGGTCACAGCAAAGAGCCCTGGAGGTAAAAATGGCAGAGAGACAGCACAGTGAGAAGGGGAGGCTTCCCGCACAAAGACCACTCGGATGAGTCACTGCAGGGGACTCTAAGCACCTGTGACCAGCAGGGCGACAGCTGATGCCTTCTTGGCCTGCTCGCTGTTTCCCGAGCCCAACAGGTTCCCTACCCGGATGCTGGCAGCCACACTGAAGCCCGAAGGTATCTAAAATGCAAAAGGAAACATACAGTAACAACAAGGAAAAGAGTGAGCGGGGAGCAGAGAGGCAGCCCGGCCTCTGGGCTCCATTCTGAGCCCAACCTCGAACCTTCTCCAGGGCAGAGGGGCCCCTTAGGTCACACTGCTCATCCCAATGGTAAATCCCAGTGCAGAAAGCTCTGAGAAGCCTAATTTGCAACATCCCCTTTGTCTAGCGGGGCACCCCAGGGCTAACATGAATCAGCATCACTCAGTGGGCTTCTAAGGTTTGCAGTGGGAGGGTCCTGTGTGATTACATTCCTCCTCCTGCGTGTGGGAGGGTGGACTGCCTCGAGCCCAAGCTAAGTCTGAAAGACCATCAAGGGATCAGGTTCAGAGGACAAGGAAGACTGGCTGGCTCAGTGGGTTAAGCATCTGCCTTCAGCTCAGGTCGTGATCCCAGAGTCCTGGGATCGCTCAGCCGGGAGTCCGCTCTGCCTCCGGCTCATGGTCTATCTTGCTTGCTTACTCTAATAAATATTAAAAAAAAAAAAAAAGTTTAGAAGACAGAATCTTAAAAAGGGTACCCTTCCCCTTTCCCCCAAATCTTGGGTAAACAGGAACTTAAGAAAACGGCAAGACGCCTACCAAGCTGAGAGCAGGCTACCCTTGTGGGTGGGGGGTCGGGGAAGGGCGGGATTGGGAGTAGTGCTAAAGCAGACCCAGGAAGGCAGGATGGCGCTGTGGTTAGGGATGGGCATTTATGAAGCCACGCTGCCTGGGTTCAAGTCCCGGTGTAGCCATTGACCCGCTGGGCAACCCTGAGCGAGTTCCTCACCCTCTCTGGCCCTCAGTTGTTTCCTGTGAATGGGATCCTGTAATACAGCCTAGCTTGTAGGGTTACTGTGGAGATGGGATGAGTCCATTTAGGTTAGCTGTTTAGGACATGGTCTCATGGGTAGTCATTGTTCAATAAAAATGAGTCATTACCAGTATCTACAAATTTACCCCTGGAGATAGTATTAGGTGTAAGAAAAAAAAATAGTACCCCTGGAGAAGAAGAAAAAAAAAAAACCCCTGGAGATAGTATTAGGTGTAAGAAAAAAAAAAAAGTCACCACCCACTGGAACATGAATTTTGGCTCCCGGGCAGGCTGACCGAGTGAAGGGCAAGATGACAGAAATCTCAGACTAAGGAACTCAGACTAAGACCTGCAAGACTGAAACGCGCCGGGAAACTCGCTCATGGGGGCAGACATGCAGCTTTCCCCCACCAATCATGTCTTAATCACCAAGGGAAAGAGAGCGACTGCATGATGAAGAAACCCAGCAGACCCCACCTTCACCACGAAAGGAGTTGGCATCACCCATCGTGGAACAAATCCAGGTCTCCTGCCTCTGGACAGAACAAGCAAGAAGCACACGGCGACGCTTCCGTCGTATTCCTGCCAAAAATGCAGACTCGAAAACCACTCACACGGAAGCGTCAGCTTGACACATTGAGGGAAAGTCTGCAGAAAGTACCTCTGTTCTTCAAGAAGGTCAAGGTCAAGAAAAGACAAAGGAAGGCTGAGGATCTGTTCTAGATTAAAGAAGACGAAGGAAGCATAACACTTGAGGGACACCTGGGTGGCTCAGTCGTTAAGCGTCTGCCTTCGGCTCAGGTCATGATCCCAGGGTCCTGGGATCGAGCCCCACATGGGGCTCCCTGCTCAGCGGGGAGTCTGCTTCTCCCTCTGCCCTCTGTCCCTCTTCCCCGCTCGTGCTCGCTCTCTCAAATTAACTAATTTTTTTAAAAAGCCTAACACTTTAGTAGTTCCAGAAGTCCTTATAAAAGACATCATCAGAATGATGGATGATATTTGAATGTGGATTGTGGAGGTGATAGATGGATAGATACACAGGTTGAGGGGCGCCTGGGTGGCTCAGTGGGTTAAAGCCTCTGCCTTCGGCTCAGGTCATGATCTCAGGGTCCTGGGATCGAGCCCCGCATCGGGCTCTCTGCTCAGCAGGGAGCCTGCTTCCCCCACTCTCTCTGCCTGCCTCTCTGCTTGTGATTTCTCTGTCAAATAAATAAATAAATTAAAAACCTTTAAAAAAAAAAAGATACATAGGTTGATTAATAAAGTGAGAAAACAGGGCAAAGTATAAACAGCTGGCGAATAGGAGTAAAGGGTACAAATCCTTCTTTCTTTTTTTTTTTTTTTTTTAAATCCTTCTTTCGATTAGAGAAATACAAGTGTCAATTCTAATAAGCCTATTGGAAAGCATAGGGCAATATATGCAAAAGACGTAAAACTGTAATTAAATTTCACTTTAAGGAATTTATTTTAAAGAAGTAAGTATGTAGGGACGCCTGGGTGGCTCAGTTGGTTAAGCAGCTTCAGCTCGGATCATGATCCAGGGTCCTGGGATCGAGTCCTGAGTCGGGCTCCTTGCTCAGCAGGGAGCCTGCTTTACCCTCTGCCTCTGCCTGCCTCTCTGCCTGCTTGTGTTCTCTCTCTCTGACAAATAAATAAATAAAATCTTTTAAAAAAAAAAGTATGTAAAGATATTTGTCCTAAAAAAAAAAAAAAAGATATTTGTCCTAGAGCATGGACTATTTAATTTTGCAGTAGGAGACAGATTTAAAAATTATATGTACAGGGCCGCGTGGGTGGCTCAGTGGGTTAAAGCCTCTCCCTTCAGCTCAGATCATGATCTCAGGGTCCTGGGATTGAGCCCCACATCGGGCTCTCTGCTCGGCGGGGAGACTGCTTCCCCCTCTCTTTCTGCCTGCCTCTCTGCCTACTTGTGATCTCTCTGTGTGTCAAATAATTAAATAAAATCTTAAAAAAAAAATTATACGTACAAGCAGACGCTGGTAGGCGTTTTGATTTGGATATAGTTACAGAACTTACTGAAATTTTAAAAATATATATAAAATACCAAGTGTTGAAGTGATGAAGACAGGTTTAAAAATTCCACTGAGCATAGAATAAAAGCAAAAACAAAAAGCGCAGGTCCTCAAGAGAACGATCCTTTAGAAAATACAGGAGATACGAGGTCATCTGAGTGGCACAGTCGTTTAGGCATTCGACTCTCGGTTTTGGCTCAGGTCTAACCTCAAGGTGGCAAGATCGAGCCCTGCGTCCTGCTCTGTGCTCAGCACTGAGCCTGCTTCAGAGTGTCTCCCTCTCCCTCTGCCCCTCCCAAGTGCTCTCCCTCTAAAATCAATAGAAAAAATATAGAAGATACATATTTTATGGAAGTTTTAAATATAACCAACCCCAAGGTGGGGCCGAGGGGCGGGACCAAGGATTACTGGGCTGTCTTCAGTCCCTTTCATAGTAGAATTCTCCCTTTCTAAGGGCACCTGCTAGAGATGAAAGCCCGTCAGAATGTCCAGGTGCTGTTTTCGATTTTAAAACAAAACCTTTTTAAAACAAAGCCAAAGGAAAGCCTCTAACAACTGGGATTCTTCTCGAGCACATCAAAATCTCTGTTTCCTTTCCAAGGCTGAGAAGCAGTCCGTTGTTCGGACAGACCAGTCTACTTCTCGGTCCATCCACTGATGGACACTGGGGTTGTTGCAACCTTTGGCTATCGTGACGATGCTGCTGGGGGGCCTCAGCACGGCTATCTACTGGAGACCCCGCTTTCAGGTCTTTGGGGTCTAACCTACGCGGGGTCACACGGAGCTTAAGAAGCATCAGACCCAGGCAGGAGCGGGACTCGGGGACCCACAAGGAGCTGGGCTCTTCTTGCCACGCACTTAGCACCCTCACCCTTTAGGGCCCCCACCTGTCCCCCCTGCCCCCAGGCACTTGTGTTGTGACAACTAGAAAAGATTTCCTCATGTTCAGCAAGTGTGGCAATCAAGGACGTACCTGACCAGCTCATTCTTCCCAACTTTCCAGAATTCCCAGGGAAGATCCCAGCCTTCCAAATGGACCCTCCCTGACTCTGGGATGCAATCTGACTTGCCCGAATCAGTTTCAAAACTACTAATGTGAGAACGCCTACACTTGTTCTTAGAACTCTCGGTTCAAGGGAAACATCTAGACCTCCCCACGACCGGCTCCTAGACACTCACCATGTACAAAACGAAGGTCAGTTGATACACCGCAGACTGGGCTCCCAGTTCCACCGGGCCGAGGATGCCTGATGGAGAGAGGCAGCTGACTCCGTGCTTCTGGACAGGGCCCCGCATTTACACCAGCCATCGCCACCTGCCCCCCCCGACACTGACCGCTCAGTAAGCTCCCGATCTCATAGGCCCACCACTGCATGCACAGCATGAACATCCCGGGGATGGCCAGGCTGAAAAAGGTGGCCCAGTCCTCCAGACACTCATGGGACCACCCTGTAACAGCAGAGACAGCCCTATTAGTGACACACGGGTGGTTGGACAGAACCTCAACCCAAGACAAAACCCGTACCCGACTTGGAAGACAAACTGGAAGACAGACAGTGGTCTTTACCTCCCCAGGTAGGTTGGTACAGTTTCCACACAAGGATGTAGAAGAAAAGGAGCAGTGCCAGGATGAAATGGGAAATGGTATTCGCCAGCGCCGACCCCCTGGGAAGAACAGTCCCGGTGAGGGGAGGCGCCCGTCCTCCATGCCGCTGGGACACCTACATAAGCTGAACACGTCTTCTTCCTGGGGTAGCCTCACCGTCCATCCCAGAGACTGTATTCCAGAGTGGCCCAGGGAGGGGACCGTACACGGACGCGTGACCAGGTCCAGGCTTCCCCCCTCCCCCACCATCCCGCCCTGGGAAAGCCACACGGTCATTCTTTCCTGTCCCGAGGTCATGCCTTCCCCCGTCCCAAGAATCAGTTGCACTCACATCACCCCAAAATGCAGCTGATGAAGAAACAGATAGTTGATGAGAGCATTGACCAGATTGGCTGTTACTCCGGTTATGATCTGAGGTAGTATGATTCCCTGAAACAAGGAGAGACCACACCCCACGCTGGAGACCAAAGAGAGGGACTGCCCCTTCGTCCCCAAACACACAGGCACGGCGGGCTGCCACAAGCAGGCCCCAAGGACCTAACTGGATGCCCATCCTCGCTGCTCCTACCTTCCTGCCTCCCACACCCTCCTCCTCCCCGGGGGGGCGTGAAACACGGAGCTCTGGCCACAGGGATGCCAGCGGGAGGAGGCAGGAAAACAAATCGGTTCGCCCTCCAGAGCACAAGGACTGAGGGCACGGAGTATAAACAAGTCACCTTCCACACCAGACGGTGGGTGAAAGTCAGTTTCTGGACCAAATGGAAGTTCGATGAAATAAGAAAACTTAGGACAACCTCACAAACCTAGAATGTGGAAAGGACTCCATCCCACCCGGCTCTGCTCGCCAAGTACAGGGCAGAAAATTCCAGACTGTCTGGCATCTCAATCGAGGACTTCCAGCAGAAAAGGAAAAAGACACACACGGGCTGGGGATATACAAAGCCACCGGCCGAGCATCGGGAGAGAAAGGCAGACACGAGGAAGCCAGCGGTGACCTTGACAGGAGGTGCTGCTTTGCTGGGCTGCCAACGGGGTCACCCCGGCCCCTTCTCTGAATGTCTTCTCTGACAAATCTGGGTCTCTAAAATCCCAGAGCACAGGACATTTTGCTGTTTGAAGTCATCTCAGTAGACCTAAAAGATCCGTCACCTGCCTGGGGGGGTTGAAGTCACTCTCACACACAAAAAAAGGCAGCCTCGATTTCCAGCTCAGTGGGGGCGGGCTTCTCATGGGTTTCCGGACACGGCGATCGGCATCTGAGCTCGCCAAGGAGTGAGGACTTGGGTCTACTGAGCAGGGCAGACCCTTTCCTGCTTTGCTCAGAGCCCAGCAAAGCAGGGCCTCCCCTGGATTGCACCTGAACTCCACTCTTGCGAATCAAAGCACTCTTCCCCCCTTGCGGGGTGAGAACCGCTCTCTTCTGATCTCTGCTATGCCGGGCACGGCTCTGTCGGTCTGTCTCTCGTGGGGACCGGGACAAGGATTGTGGCCAACCACTACTATGGGTCACTAATTTATCAGGTGACCTGCTTAGTTTCCAGCATGACCACAGCTGCTTTTTGGGTAGGAGGTAAAAGAAGGAGCATGGGGTGGGGTTGGCCCAGGGAAGGACTGACAGCAGGGTCCCGAAGTTATCCCAGAAGAAAGAGGAAGAAAGAGGAAGGAACTGAAGGGGGGGGGCTCAGGAGGGGACAGGCAGGACCTATGGGACCATCACGGATGGGCTGTGGGAGGGAAGGAAGGATGGAATGCCACGTGAGGACAGGTTACCCGAAGAAAAGCTGTTGGAGGTCACTAACTGGGCGGGAAGGCGGGCAAGTGGAGAGGCGCAGGTCTGGGGGACGAGGTCAAGGGCGCAACGTGCACAAGCCTCCCACGGGCAGCGGGCAAGACTGATGGCTCGAGATGAAAAATGTGGGAGCCATGGGCACACAGATGAAAACCGACAACATGCAAGAGACCGCTTCCCGCAGAGGAAGGTCAGCGGAAGCCGGCGGGGTCGCCTTCTCTAACTCTCCCCACTAAGAGTCCAAGCAGCCCCTGGTTTCATCTGGGGCTCTTCCCACCCTTCCCAACAGCGTTAACGTTGCCCCTAGCCCAGCCCCATCGCCCCAAGATAGAAGCTGGGTTACACGCAACTCTTGGCTCTCCCGCCCATCCCTGCAGCTGAGGGTCATTTCATTCTACTGGAAATAGCCCAGCGTATGTCTCCTCCCACCCTGCACCCACGGGACCTCCTTTCTTGTCACAGACCCATGCCATCCTTTGCTTGGACCACGTCCCTAACTCTCCACTCCTCCCTCCCCCAGCAATCGATTGCTTTCCCACCAACTAAAATGTCCACAGCAGAGAACAAATGCAAAGCCCCCCACGCTGAGCCCGGGCCAACGCGGTTATCCGGTCCTGGCCTCCGCTGTGTCCCCCTACTCGCATGGTGGCCTCGGCACTCCCACCCCTCGGTGACTCAGACGCCTTGGGAAACCCGCATGTTCCCCAAAGTTCAGTTCCCGCCTTCCGGCCCCTCTCTGCTCTGGGCTCTTCCTTCTAGATCTTTCCCCGTCCCTCCCGAAGATCACAGAGAGACGTCCTCACTCCCACTCTCCTCACTGGACCGAGCTGGGGCCTGCGGTCAGGAGCCCCCGCGTTTGCTGGGAGACCGTCGGTCAGGGAGGAGGTCCTGAGCAGGCCGAGGCGTCTATGTGGGTTTGGACAAGGTTAGGAGCTGCCCGCAGACACGGAGCCTTCTGCCTCCTTGCAAACACTAATGAAGACTTGAAATGTTTCGTTCAAAGGGTGACATCTTACGTTGAAGAACACCAAAGAGTTGGAAAACCTCCTCCCTTCTCTCTTCCCTGCCTTCGCCCCTCCGTGTGTGCTGGGGAGCCTGCCTCCGTGGCCACAACCCACGGCCCGGTACCCTCATTGACCTGGATTCATCTAGAAGCAAGTCCGTGGTCCCACATACCCGGGCATTCCAAATCCATACCTCCCGTCCCAGGTCTTTGGCTGTTGCTCTTAGTCACATGCAGGGGTCCAATCCAAGTGACTTATTATGACAACGTGGGCCTTCAAGCCCCACTGAGGAGCATCAGGCCCTTCAGACCCATCTGAGCTGAGAGGTTGGCTTCCTGGGGCCCGACATGTGCCCTCTGCAGGCCGCAGAGACACACATCCCCACTACAGGGCAAACCCTATCCTGCCAATGGCGATATTTCCAAGGGGGAATCAGAGAAGAATTTTCCAGAGCCAACAATAATGTATCCTTTCCTTGATTTCACCCCATAAACCTCTCCACTCCAAAGTCCTGCACCTACAACACGGGGAAATGGGACTTCGGTGGCTCCTGAGTATTTTCAGGGCAATAACCCACCCCCCGCCCCCGTCACCGAAAGGCATAAACTCCCATGAGCTCCCTCCCAAAGAGAGAAGAGAGTCTGTATTACCTGGTTGAGTAAATATTTCACTTGTAATGTATAAAGGAAGGTTGCCTACGAGAGAGCAAGAGACGGTTAACATTTTGGCCTCACAATCCAAGGGACCCTAGGGTCTGGGAGAGCGGTTCCCTTGAACACATGGCAAGGATTTTTCTGGGGGTGATAGGCTGCCAAGGAGACCCCCAGGCAAACTCTAGGGAAGGCACCCCTTTTAAAGGACTAAGCAACAGTCCTATTTGGTGGAACAGTTAAAGAATATTAAGCGTTAAAGATTTCAGCATAAATTAAACACCACAAGTGTTTAATCAGGAAAGCAGGTGGCTACTTTTAAGAGCTGAATTATGGGGGCGCCTGGGTGGCTCAGTGAGTTAAAGCCTCTGCTTTCGGCTCAGGTCATGATCCCAGGGTCCTGGGCTCGAGTCCCGCATCAGGTTCCCTGCTCTGTGGGGAGCCTATTTCTACCTCTGCTCTCCCCACTCTTTCTCTGTCTCTCATGAGGAAATAAAGAAAACCTTTTTAAAAAATGCAAAATAAAAAGTAAAGAAGCAATTAAGTTAAAATGAGGCCATCAGGTGGGCCCTAGGGCTGCCCTTGCTCAGGGTTGTACAACTCTAAGAGGCAGCAAGGAGGAGGCTGTCTACAAGCCACGGAACGAGGCCTCCGAGGACACCAACTGGGCAGCCACACCTTGATTTTGGATTTGCCTGCTTCCACCAGCGTGAGAAAAATCGATTGCTGTTGTTCAAGCCAGCCCGTCTGTGTTGTTTTATGGCCGCCCAGGCAAGCCCAAGACAGCCCTACTGCCCAACTGATTTCAATGAATGTGAATGGGACACGCTGACCTGTTTATGGGACACGTTGACCTGTTTATGGGACAGACATCTGAGTCTTTCATGGGCATAATTAAAGCCATGCTTCTTGAAGGAACCAACGTCACGTGCGAATCGTCTAAGAATGACGCAAGACTGAGCCAACGCACTGAGCTCACCGGTACCAGTACCAGGTGAACCTCAAGAAGGGGGCCCCATAACCCTGGAAGACTTACAGGAAGAGCTGGAATGAACATCATGACATAGTCCTGGGTAAGCCTGTATTGATGAAAAGAAAAAAAGATGGCGGGGTGTTTCCATTTCAAGGGAAGGGTAGGGAGGCTAAGCTGACTAACACCGCCTTTCCCACTCTTGGCTCTTTCCGAATTAATGGGCTTAATGTGCTGGAGCGAATGTGGAAATGGACACATAGACCTTATCAACTTATACCCCAGATGACCCCTCTTGGTTCTTCCAAATCTTTAAACCTAGGAAAGGGCTTTTCAAACTCGGCACAATGCCCACAGAATTCTCTACTGTGCTTCGAGAAAGAGGTTTTGTAGTATCTCTCGCTTTTCCTTATACCAGTTCTGATACCCGGAAATGCCTCCCAACATTGCCAAATGTCCCCTAGGTTCGCAGTCACAGGTCAAGGGCAAGAAGCTATTTGAAAGGTCTTTATGAACTAAACGAGCAGGACTCAAACTTGGCAGCACTTAGAATCTTCTAGGGGAACTTTATAAGACATTGATGCCCACGTTGCCCCCCAGGCCAATTAAAACAGAATGCTGGGGCGCCTGGGTGGCTCAGTCGTTAAGCGTCTGCCTTCGGCCCAGGTCAGATCCCAGGGGCCTGGGATCGAGCCCCGCATCGGGCTCTCTGCTCTGCGGGAAGCCTGCTTCTCCCGCTACCATTCCCTCTGCTTGTGTTCCCTCTCTCGCTGTGTTTCTCTCTGTCAAATAAATAAAATCTTAAAAAAAAAATAAAATAAAATAAAAAAAAAAATAAAACAGAATGCTGAGGG
>CM053619.1:6412589-6428302 GCA_028646535.1 Procyon lotor
GGCGCCCCAAAATCTTAAAAACAAAACAAAAAAAAGAAATGGTCAGTTGTGTTGGTGGCCGCAGAGCTCAGTAAGGCAAGGACTAAAAAATGTCCCTTGGATTTGACTATAGTTAGATAATTGATGACTTTTCCAGGACAGAGTCAGGGCCGAGTCGGGGTAGAAGCCAAGCAGCTCACAGTGGATTGAAAAGTAGAGGAGATTGTTTTTGTCAGAGAATGTTGAATACCCTATACTTGTATATCCAGCCTAGATGAACTATTTATAGAGAATTAAAATAAACATAGTTTAAGGGTCTCTTGTGAGATTTTTTTATTATTCCTGGATCGGATAGGACCATTAAGCAGCTGCCAACTCAGTCCCCTTAAAAGAGGTGTTTGTATCTTGCTTTTGTAGCCCTCTACTTACATGGAGGGTCACCACCGGCCTTATACTACATGCATTTCAGAGTTAGGGAAGATTGTCTACTGTGAAAGGCCATCAAAGAAATATTTTCAGACCTCAGTGATGGAAAATGTTCACTTCCCCCAAGCCTGGTTTATTGACTAATTATCAACAGTTTATTGATTAAATATTAATATTCAGTTTATTATTATTACTAATATTGTTCGGTTTATTAACATTCAGTGCAAATCATGTAACCGATAATATGGCTTTTTGCTCTGTGTGGGAAAAATCAGAAACAAATTTATAGTTCAGCCTTAACTGAGATCCATATGATGTTTGTCTAAATACTAGATAGCTGTTTTTCCAGAGGCTGACCTAATACTTACAAATATGTTTTTCCTTGGGTGTTTAAAAATGCAGTATCTACTTTTTCATTTTAATGTATGATCCCAATAAACCTCTGAAAATTCAGTGCCCCGCAAAAAAAAAGTATGGGAAAGGGTTACCAAAATGAAACTGTCACCACTAGAAAAGAGAAGGAACTTCTGAGCAGCTGATAATTTATCTGAATTCAGTACAACTGGTGTTAAATTTGTGAAAACTGACGGAACTATACACTCAGGTCTAACTTGTTGCACGTGAAAAGTAAAAACACGACAAAATACATACAAAACACAATTCTTTTTTTTTTTAAGCAAAATTTTTTTTAAAAAGTGTGTGGACTTGCCAAAACTCAGTTCTGGTCTGGATCCACTTCTCAGCCCCTCGTTTGTGATATAAGGAAGAGATCGGGTTCCATCTACCGGTTATTATTCAGGGCAAAGGAAGAACCTGCAGAGCCTTGCGTTCCTCTCCTACTTGGTCTCCATACCTTTGCTACTCGATTCCCCAGCTCCGGGGCCCCTTCCTTCTCTTCTCACTTGTTGGAAACAGCCACTTTTGGAGTTCCAACTCCCAAACGCTCTTCCTTACATCATGACCTCGAGCTCCCTGCTGAAAACCTTTTCTCCCCACCAGGTTCCTCCTGCCTCCCCGTGTCACCGCTGCCTCCTCGGCACTGGGCTTCTGAGGGATGGTGCCCCACAAATATTTACTATACGAATGAGGCTCAGTGGGTTATAAAGCCTCTGCCTTCAGCTCAGGTCATGATCTCAGGGTCCCGGGGTCGAGCCCCGCGTCGGGCTCTCTGCTCAGCGGGGAGCCTGCTTCCCCCTCTCTCTCTGCCTGCCTCTCTGCCTACTTGTGCTCTCTCTCTCTCTCTGTGAATAAATAAAATCTTTAAAAAACAAACAAAACAAAAACGAATGAAGTAACTATCGGGCTCTGGAGTGGGGCAGGGCACCCGGCTTCCAGAGCGAGCTCTGCCCTCTCTGGGCCGGGCTGACCCGCGGGCTCCCCGGTGTCCCCCTCAGCTCTGCCGGAGCCCAAGGCGCGGGACGACCAGGACACAGCCGCCAAGTGCAAGGAACACGCCAGAAGCCTGGAACACCCGAGGGGAGGCCCCCGGGGCGCCGGAAGCTGAGCGGAGGACCGGCCACCGGAAGTCAGTGGCGGCTTCAGGCCGGACACTCTAGAATCGCGGAGGCCCAGGATCTCGGTGGTTGGACGCCTCGGCTCCGTCTACTTGCGGTGGCCCATTACCACAGCCGGGCTCCCGGGACCGATCGGGAAAATGAGGGGCTGGTGCATAATTCCTGGGGCGATGGGAATGACAGGGAAACAGGGGCCTAAAGGAGGGAAATTCCGGGAGCCGGACTACAAGGTAACAGATCCACGCACCTGAGCCCCTCCAGACTCCCGGGACCAGCGGCAATCAAACCGGCCCATGGCGGCGCGCAAGCACGTACGGGGGCGTTGCCTGCCCTTTGCGCGGCGCCTGAAGCTGCTAGCGCGCATGCGTCAGAAGACTGCGCCGGGCGGAGGCCTGCGAGGCGCGGAGCGCCCTTTGGGCGGCTCCCGCCCGCGAGCTGGAGAGCGGCGCGCGCGGGCGCGGAGGCGTGGCTTCCTTTGCAAGTGGTCTCGGATTGGACGCAGCAAATCAAAGGGGTGGGCACCTCCACAGAGGCCGCCCAGCGATTGGCCAGAGGCTGGAAGGAGCGTGGTCTTGGGAGGCGGGGCGGGGGAACCGGCGGGGCAGAGCGCGGCGTTGAGGTGGTGGCGGCGGCCTTGAACAAGTGAGCGAGCGAGTCTTGGAGTACCCCTCCACTGGGGACCGGAGCCCGGGAAGGCGGGGAGCGCCGGCGACCTCCGAGGGCCCGGAGGAGGCGTCGGAGTGAGGCGCCATTCCGTGAGTGTTGACCGAGGGAAGCGAAGTGCCCCGCCCCTCCCTTTCTTCCTGGACCGCGCCTGGCGGCGCCTCCCCCACCTCCCACCCTGCGTTCCACCTCGGACCCTGAGCTCTGGGTTCCGAGTCCGGGTGTGGGACGACTGCTACGTGCCAGCCGCTCTCTCGCGCTCCCTATCCGCCCCCCATCGGTTTAGGGAACTTGGAAATTCCCTGCTCCTGCTCCCCAGCCTCCCAGAGGGGAAACTGAGGTCTCGCGAGGGAGGCGGGCCCCTCCTCACCAGCGTCTCCCACACAGACGCCATGGCTGAACCCCTGAAGGAGGAAGAAGGAGAGGACGGGTCTGCGGAGCCCCCCGGGCCAGTGAAGGCGGAACCCACCAACACCGCTGCCTCTGTAGCAGCCAAGAACCTGGCCCTGCTCAAAGCCCGCTCCTTCGACGTGACCTTTGACGTGGGGGACGAGTACGAGATCATCGAGACCATAGGCAACGGGGCCTATGGGGTGGTGTCCTCTGCGCGCCGCCGTCTCACGGGTGAGCCTCCCTATGGTGCACCGCTTACAGATGTGGAAGCCGGCGCCAGAAAGTGAGAAACCTGCCCCGTCTCAAGCAGCCAGGAAGGAAAGCTGGGATCTAAATTCTGGTTCAAGGCAACAAATACTGGTTAGGTGCCTCTTGGGTGCCAGGCTCTGCGTCCGGCGCAGTTCTCTGAAACTGCAATGGTGGTGTTGCCTATTTCTTTGGAAAAATGACAGTCCCCTGATAGACCAGAATGGAGATCCTCTCTTCGGTTTCTAAAAGAGAAATGTGTTCTGGAAACAGGGACTGGTGCAAGGAACTGGTGGTGGGATGGGTGAGGTCTGAGATGGAGACAGTGTAAAGAGGTAAAATGAACACAAGCTTTAGAGTCAAGACTCTATCCCTAACTAGCTGTGTAGCTGTCAGCAAGTTGCTGAGCCAGGGTTTCATCATCTCCAACTTCAAACGGTTGGTATCTGCCTCAGGGTAGGTGTGAAAGGAGAATTTGATAATATCCATAAAATGCTTTGTACAGGGCTTGGCGAATAGTCTAAAGTTCTTGCTATATTGTGGTCCTTATTCAGTGTATGGTAAGTGCATTCTAGAAGGGAGATGTCGAAAGGGGCTTTTTGCCAGTCTGCAGCTATTCTGAGGTATCTCATGACGCCTGTCTTCCCCCCGCCCCCCACTCCCCAGGCCAGCAGGTGGCCATTAAGAAGATCCCTAACGCTTTTGATGTGGTCACCAACGCCAAGCGGACCCTCAGGGAGCTGAAGATCCTCAAACACTTCAAGCATGACAACATCATTGCCATCAAGGACATCTTGAGGCCCACTGTGCCCTATGGCGAGTTCAAATCTGTGTAAGGAGCAGGGATGGGAGAGGAAGGCAGAGGTAGAACCTGAAGTTTCCGAAGGGCAGCTGAACCTCATGTAAGGCAGGATGGGAAAATTCCCATGATTCCAGGACCATTGTCCCTTAGGGCTTTGCCCTGGACAACGGTGGTTGCTCAAGAAGAGGCAGACGTTACTGTTTTTTCGTCAGCATGTTTATACAATAACCGCACTCTTCTTACTCTCATGCCAGATATCCCCAGTCAGTCGTAGAACACTGTCTTACAAAAACTGGACAAGCCTTCACAGTTTTCCCAGTCTTTTAGGCAGCCATAGCAAACCATGGAGGTGGCCCCAAAACCAAATCTATCAGCCAGCCCTGCTTTAGTCCGATCCCATCTTTCCTTTGATGGGAAAACTAGATCTAGAGAGGAAAGTGATTTTACTTACGTTCACGGAAACGTTGGAGAAGATCTAGAATTTTATATCATGCTGCTGGCCTGTGCAGAGTGCAAAGATGAGGTCGTTACCTGTGAAGCTGGGAGGGGGTAGTGAGGCTGGGGCTGGTGCAGGCGCGTGGGTGAGGTGGTCATGCCTGTCTTTTTTGTCCCCTCTAGCTACGTGGTTCTGGACCTGATGGAGAGTGACCTGCACCAGATCATCCACTCCTCCCAGCCACTCACTCTGGAGCACGTGCGCTACTTCCTGTACCAGCTGCTTCGGGGCCTCAAGTACATGCACTCGGCTCAGGTCATCCACCGCGACCTCAAGCCCTCCAACCTGTTGGTGAATGAGAATTGTGAGCTCAAGATTGGTGACTTCGGCATGGCCCGTGGCCTGTGCACCTCGCCCGCCGAGCACCAGTACTTCATGACTGAGTACGTGGCCACACGCTGGTACCGTGCTCCCGAGCTCATGCTCTCGCTGCACGAGTACACGCAGGCCATCGACCTGTGGTCTGTGGGCTGCATCTTCGGCGAGATGTTGGCCCGGCGCCAGCTCTTCCCAGGCAAAAATTACGTACACCAGCTGCAGCTGATCATGATGGTGCTGGGCACCCCATCGCCCGCTGTGATCCAGGCTGTGGGGGCTGAGAGGGTGCGGGCCTACATCCAGAGCCTGCCACCCCGTCAGCCTGTGCCCTGGGAGACAGTGTACCCAGGCGCTGACCGCCAGGCCCTGTCCCTGCTGGGGCGCATGTTGCGTTTCGAGCCCAGCGCCCGCATCTCCGCAGCTGCTGCCCTTCGCCACCCCTTCCTGGCCAAGTACCATGACCCTGACGATGAGCCTGACTGTGCCCCGCCTTTTGATTTTGCCTTTGACCGCGAGGCACTCACTCGTGAGCGTATTAAAGAGGCCATAGTGGCTGAGATTGAGGACTTCCATGCACGACGTGAGGGCATCCGCCAGCAGATCCGCTTCCAGCCATCCCTGCAGCCCGTGGCCAGTGAGCCTGGCTGCCCTGATGTTGAGATGCCCAGTCCTTGGGCTCCCAGTGGGGACTGTGTTATGGAGTCACCTCCCCCGGCTCCACTGCCATGTCCTGGCCCCGCACCCGACACCATTGACCTGACCCTGCAGCCGCCCCTGCCGGCCAATGAACCAGCCCCTGCAAAGAAGGAGGGGGCCATCTCCGACAACACCAAGGCGGCCCTCAAAGCTGCCCTGCTCAAGTCCTTGCGGAGCCGGTTCAGAGGTGCCTTGCGGAGGCAGCGGCTGGCCAGGGGGTGGGGTTGCAGAGGGGTGCTCCCGGCTCAGACAGGTCGTAGGCTCTTACCTTCCCCCTGCCACCTTCTCTGCAGATGGCCCCAGCGCTCCTCTGGAAGCTCCCGAGCCTCGGAAGCCGGTGACCGCCCAGGAGCGCCAGCGGGAGCGGGAGGAGAAGCGGCGGAGGCGGCAGGAGCGAGCCAAGGAGCGGGAGAAGCGGCGGCAGGAGCGGGAGCGCAAGGAGCGGGGGGCCGGGACCTCTGGGGGCCCCTCCACCGATCCCCTGGCCGGGCTGGTGCTCAGTGACAATGATCGCAGCCTGCTGGAGCGCTGGACTCGCATGGCCAGGCCCCCAGCCCCCACGCCAGCCCCGGCCCCGGCGCCAACCCCAACCCTAGCACCAGCCCACGCCCCGGTCCCAACGCCCGGCCCGGCCCAGCCCAGCCCTCCTGCTGGCCCCCCAGCACAACCTGTGGGCTCCACCCCTGGCCCCGCTCCCCACCCTGCCAGCCCTCCTGGGCCCGTCCCTGGCCCTGCTCCACTCCAGACCACCACCTCTAGCCTCCTGGCCCCCCAGTCGCTTGTGCCACCCCCCGGGCTGCCTGGCCCCAGTGCTGTAGGTGTTCTGCCTTACTTCCCGTCTGGCCCACCCCCTCCGCCTTCCACCACGGAATCACCCGATGTGAACCTGGTGACCCAGCAGCTGTCCAAGTCACAGGTGAGATGCTCTGGAGACACCTGGATCTGGGCCCCGGGCAAATGGGTTTGGGAAGTCCTTGCTGTTTGGCAGGAACGGGGATGGGCGAGGCTCCGGTGCCTCCTTACTCTGTGAGAACTGAGTGGCAGATGGGGCTTTATCTCTGAACATGTCCTCTTGCTCTTAGAAGGAGCATAATGCCAACGGACAGGTCGTTGGGAGACACTTCAATAAGATGCTTCCTATGAAAGGCCTGGCCTGGAGACCAGCCCTCAACCAGCGCCCAGTGATTGTCTCGGCTGGCGCTGTGACCCGAGGCTGTCCAGGCAGGGTCCCCGGCAGCATCGGGACAGACTCGCAGACCTCTGTCTGCTCTTGGTAGTGCCTGGCTTGTAACTTGCCGTCTTCCATTGCAGGTGGAGGACCCCTTGCCCCCGGTCTTCTCGGGCACTCCAAAGGGCAGCGGGGCCGGCTATGGTGTTGGCTTTGACCTGGAGGAGTTCCTAAACCAGTCTTTTGACATGGGCGTGGCTGACGGGCCCCAGGATAGGTAAGATGGCTGGACCAAGCTTCTGGAATGGGCCTGTGGGTCGGGTTTCCCGGCGCAAGAGGAGCTTGCCTGTGGGATGGGCAAGGAGCCAGCCTAGGCTAATGGTGCCTCCCCGCCGCTCTCCCTACAGCCAGGCCGACTCAGCCTCGCTCTCGGCCTCCCTGCTTGCTGACTGGCTGGAGGGCCACGGCATGAACCCTGCCGACATTGAGTCCCTGCAGCGGGAGATCCAGATGGACTCCCCGATGCTGCTGGCTGACCTGCCGGACCTCCAGGAGCCCTGAGGCCCACAGCCTGTGCTTTGCTGCCGGGGGCAGACCCTGCGACAAGACTCACAGGAACGTTTCCGAGGGCTGGAGCCCAGCAGTGTGGCAGCTCAGCTTCGATGATTCTGCACGTTCATCTCAGACACACTCTGCAGCCTTAAGCAGCCACCTGAGCCACCACCAAGCCACAGCAGCGTCAGGAAACCTCCTCCCTGAGCGATCCTGTTCAGTATTGTATTTTTATTATTATTATTATTATTGTTGTTGATGTTATTAATATTATGATGCGGTCTTTTTGCCATCAAAACGAGGCCTGTGAAATACAAGGTTCCCTTTAGTGCCTAACTCTAGGTGTCTTTTTGGAGTTGAGGGTAGGTGTTATTAGCAGGGGGGCAAGGAGGAGCCAGGCCCTCGCGTTTGGGGGACAAGCAAACCCATTTGCATGCACAACAGCCAAAGCCGGTTCATTCAGATCCTGAGGTTTTATTGAGCTCTTCACTCCCCACCTGCCTCCAGCCCCACAGAGGTGGTCCTCTGTCCCCCCACACAGTCAGACCTCAGCCCTGGGGTGGGTGGGGGAATCTCATATCTCTGCCTACCTCCGTTGGAGCTGTTTAGAGCGGCATGCGATAGCCGTGGGGAAATTCGGTTTTGGCACTGAGCTGTGGGGGCCTGGGACGGGCGGGAGGGGGCCGCGGGGTAGGACCGTGAGGTGGGGGTGCGGGTCCGTGGTGCTCACCACTGGGGAATGGGTTGGCCAGAGGGAGGCAAAGCCTGGGAGATGCCGAGGACAGCGGGACGGGCTGGGGGTGGGGTGTGGCTGCGGTGGCCACGTGCGGGTGGCCTGGTACATGCCATGGCTATTGGTCAGACTACGGCCGCCCAGTGTGGCGCATTAGGGGGCTCCAGACAGGAGTCCACAGCGAGGGAGCCGGCACGGCCTCAGAGAGCGGTTCCTGGCTCTCCGCTGTGCGGGGAGGGCAGAGGCAAGGAAGAGTCTTGCGGAGCCCAGGTGGGTCCCGGAAGCCTGGGAAAGCCGGTGGCCACAGGCAAGAGGAACGGAGGCCTGGCTTTGAGATGGACACCCCGGGCGTGATAGGACCCGCCGGGGCTAGAGCCGCAAGGCCCCCTGGGAGAAGCAGGTGCCAAGAGAGCAGCGGGCAGGGGTGGGTGCGGCCGGGGGGCAGTGGGAGCACTCACGGCGAGCCTGAGCGGCCAGGGGAGGCTTAGGGCCTGATGGGGGCCGGCCCCTCAGGCCCGGCGGATCTTCATCTCCGTGCGCTTGAGGGAGTAGTAGAAGCCCTTCCACTGGGCCCAGTTGATGCCGTTCGCGTAGGAGAGGTGGGAGCCCCCCAGGTAGAAGCCGTTGAGGTTGGCAAAGTGGCAGCTGCGGAACCAGAAGGCTCCCGAGGAGAGGGCCGCGCAGTTCTGCACAAAGAGGTCCTGGTCCCGGTCGAAGGTGGAGAACTTCTGGCCGCTGTGGTAGGACAGGGAGTCGCCTGGCAAGAGCCAAGGGGGGATGGGGCTGCTGAGGCGGGGAGCCGGCAGAGCTGGCTGGGAGGGGGGTGAGGGGCAGGAGTGACGCTGCGGGAGGCGGGATGGGGCGCCCTCCCTGGGCCTGCCGTGCTTCAGCATGAGGAGGAGCAGCTGCTCCCCGCGGGGCTGCCCGGAGCGAGTGAGGCAGCTTCTTCGGGGGCCCAGGCCCGAGCTGGGTGGGAGTCAGCGCGGCCCCTCCGGGGAGGCCCGGGGGGGTCTGGGGCGCAGCGGGCCCGTGCCAGCCCTGCCCCCCTCCCTCCCCCTGATGGCCCCTCATACCTGCCCCGCCGTCCTCGAAGCCGGCCACGTAGAGGGTGTAGCCGTCCTCCTCCGCGCTGACGGCGTTGGGCGAGATGGAGAATTCGGCGTACTTGGCGGAGGCCGTGTTGTTCTCAAAGTCCTCCAGGTCCACCCGCAGCTCGTACTTCTGCTTCAGCGTCAGGAGGTGCAGGTTCTGCAGCCCTGGGGAGGGAGGGGGGCCAGCTGGTCAGTGGAGCCCTGGCTTGGGGCAGCCCCCGGCCCCCGGGACGCCCCCCGGCCCCACCTTACCCAGCCAGTACTCCCCGTCGGCACGGCCGAAGCCCAGCTTATAGTCGTTCCAGCCCCGGAAGAAACTCACTGAGCCATTGAATCTCTTCTGAAAAACCTGGAGCAGAGAGGATAGGCCTAGACGATTAAGAGTGCCGGGGGCGGGAGCCTCGTCCAGGCAGGGATCCTGTGATGCTGTGGGGGTTTTGATAAAAGACTGAGCTGGGGGGGCACCTGGGTGGCTCAGTGGGTTAAAGCCTCTGTCTTCGGCTCAGGTCATGATCTCAGGGTCCTGGGATCGAGCCCCGCATCGGGCTCTCTGCTCAGCAGGGAGCCTGCTTCCCCCCTCTCTCTCTGCCTGCCTCTCTGCTTACTTGTGATCTCTCTCCCTCTGTCAAATAGATAAATAAAAAAAAAAATCTTTTAAAAAAAGACTGAGCTGGGGCCTAAAACATGGCCTGCGTGGGCCCCAGGCCCCTCCTTGAGCCGCTCCTGGGCGCCAGGAAAAGGTTAAGGGGGGAGTGGTTCTCGAGTTGGGCACTTGGCAGTGCTTCCCGGGGTGGGCCGTGTGATCCTGGGCAAATCACTTCACCTCTCTGGCTTTCAGTTCCTCTGTAAAGCGCACCTCCCTCCCCGGATCACTGTGAGCATACAGGCACTGAGCTGCCTCTGGCACCTAGAGTTCGGCGGGGGCAGGAGCTCCCCAGCTCTGCCGAGGGGGTCATGATCCCTGTTTAGAGGTGGAAAAACTGAAGTGTGGTCTCACGGCTGGGACCAGAGCCAGGCCCGTTCCCTCCGCCCACTCACCGTCCACTTGCCGCCCTCGGTGGTCATGTCACAGAAGACAGGCACGGGCACGTTGGGTCCCGAGGGGTAGATGAGGTACACACCATCCACCTGGTAGCCCTGGGCGTAGATGTCATCGCAGTCCAGGGGCTGCTGAAGGCAAGACTTCTCCAGAGCTGGGGGCAGGGGCAGGGAAGGTGAGGACAAGGGGACCAAGGCACCATCGGCCCCTCAGTGCCTTGCGGTTGGTTTCCAGCCCTGGGGTGTCAAGGAATCATGAGATATCCATCCCCGGGGGGATGCTCGAACGTCCTCTCCACCTGCCCCGTGGTAGAGAGGAGGGGATGGTATCCTGCAGGGGCTCAGCCCTGCGGCCCGACTCCCAGAAATGATAGCTCAGAGTTGCCTCTCCCCCCACAGCCTGCTGGCCAGGCTGCTTACCGTCTCCCCGGATCCCGGAGACCTGGGGGGCGCAGGGGGGTGTGGAGAGAAGCAGCAGCAGCGGTGGCAGGGCCAGGAGGGCCTGGGACAGGACAACAGGGTCACCTCACCGCACCCCCTGCCAGTCCCAGAGCCCTTGGTGGTCTCTACACTTGTCCCAGCCACCCCCTGCCGGGAACCCCTTCTCTGCCCTTCGGCCCCTCTTTCTGCGCCTGAGAAACCCCACTCTCCGGGACAGTCTCGGGCCCTCATAGCTTAAGAGTTTGGACTGGATCACGAGAATCCCCCGTGCCTTCATGGCACCCCTCTGGTAAGGGTCCTCTTCCCGGAGTGGGCTCAGGCCCCTGAGGCCATGAGTCCCCCAACCCCAGGTCCCGTACCTTCATGCTGCCAGTTGAGCAGAGAGCGGCTGGGTGTCTGCTGCCCCAGACTGCGCCCCAGACTGCACCCGCCCAGAGTTATGTGCTGGGCCCTGGCCGACTGCCCTGGCCCCGCCCCCTGTCGCTGCAGAGCCCCCCTCCCCCCTCCCCCGGCACTGAACCAGCATCTGCTTTCATGGTCAGGGGGGCCGGGGGAGGTGGGGCCCGGGCCAGGGGACCACCTGCATCTCATTAGGCCCGGCAGGGGCAGAGCGCCGGGGACTTCGCTCCCTGCTGAGTCACACAGCTCCCTGAAGCCCCTCTACCACCCACCCCCTGCACCTGGGGACCCCCTGGGACCCCCCAACCCATCCTCTGCTTCTTCACCACCACACCACCCCCCCACCAGATGTCTGTTTATTTTCTCCTCCTCTGGCCTGTGTTTCATCAGCCTTTGGGGGAAGGCTAAGTAGCAGTGGGGAGGGTGTGGGTATGCCTGGGTTCCACAGAGGGGAGGCCCCTTCTGGGGGAGCAGAAGGCTGGGGAGGCCGCTTCAGAGCTCCTGATGTAGGAGCCTGTCTGGGGCTGGAGGGGGATAAGGGCAGCGGGGGCCAGCCAGTCTCCTGGCAAGGGCTGGGACATTTCTGAGCTGTGAGCACAGCCTGCAAGCGTCCAACTGCTGTCTGCCCTGGCTCAGGCCAGGGCCCCTCTCCAGCCCCTCTCCAGCCCCTCAGGCCCCCTCCCCTCCTCTCCTGAGTAATGTTCCATTTTCTCAGCCCTGAAAGGTGGGGAGCTATTCTATCTTCCACCTCTTGCCTCCCGCACCCACTGAGCCCGGACGCCCTCCTGTCTGCCTCTCCATCGTCCCTGAGGCCCATCTGCTCCTCTCTCCACTTGGGTTCCAGGCCCCCTTGGAGCCCCATCAGGGCACTTGTTGCCCCCAGCCCCTTTGTGGATGTCTCTGTTTCTGTTCTCTCCCTCTCCGTCCATCCTCTGCACAGGCTGCCAAAATAATCTTTCTAGAGGGCTCCATTATCGCCTGCTTAAAGTCTTGGGGGGCTCCCTGCAGCCTCAGGGCTGAGGCTCAGTTTCTCACCTTGGACTTGAGAGGAATTTTAAGTCTGGCTTATGCCTACCTTAAGGACCTTATCCTAGACTGCTTGTGACTCATGAAGTACAATCTAGCCCCACCAGATTTCTCGCCATGGAGCCCCCCTCCTGCCCCACCTTTGCCGTCTCAGTTGTCCCCTGGGGGGCCCGCCTGTTGGTCTTCTCTGCTTGGCCGTGAGTGCAAACAGATAGGGTCAGCATCATCCCTGCACGTTCCGCACACATCCGAGCCTGGCACGTGCACTGATCCACTGATCAAATGTCTTTTGAGCACCTACCTTGTGCTGGCCGCTGGGGATCTGGTTTCTGCCCCAAAAGAGGGGCAAAAGCAGGCATGAGACACTTCATTGCAAATGTAACGTGTATTGTGCCAGCCCCTCTGTGGAATGGATGAGCAAGCAGTGTCCAGAGGCACAAAGAAAGAAAGAAAGTGGCTCGGGCTCACGTACCCTCTCTTCACCCCTAAGTCAATAAGCCCCTGGGATGAGCCCAGGCGGTTTTTGTGGCTTGGTTCTCTGATTGCCGGTAAGAGCTGTCTGTCTCTATAGTTGTGGCATGTCCTGCGGGTTCTGGAGTCAGGTTGCCTGTGTTCAAATCCAGGCTGCCACCTGCTAGCTGGGGAGGACCTTGGACAAGTTCTCTCTCCTCTCTGTGCCTCAGTTTCCCCTTCTTTAAAATGAAGATAGTTCTCCTCCAAAGGGTTGTGGTAAGGACGAAGGACTACACAGCCTACAACACATAACTGTGCCTACGATCAGTAACCGATACGAGCCATCTCATCATCAGAAACCTCGAAGTTGTTCCTTACACGAAGGGATTGTCTTCTGCGTGATATTTATCCCTGTCTGTGAAAGAGATAGTTGCAATCGCTTCTCGGCCTTTTGGCTAAGATCAAGTGAAAGAGATAGTTGCCTGCCTCTCAATACCCGGGTTCCCTCAGTCCTAAGTGGTAAGGCTAATTGTCCAGCCTCCATTGGTGGGGCCACATGTCTGAATTTTGGCCAAGAAGTTGCAAACAGAAGTTTTGTAAAGGTGGGGAGCTATTCTACCTTCTTCTTGCTGTTTGTCCTGTTGCCGGGCACGATGGCTGGAGCTCCAGCTGCCACCCTGAACCGTGAGGATGAGGCCTCATCAGGAGATGGTAGAAGGTGCATGCGTCTGGCTGGCTCAGTTGATAGAGCATCTGACTCTTGATCACAGGGTCCTGAGTTTGAGCTCCACGTTGGGGGTAGAGATTGTACTCAGAGCAAGAGAGATGGTGGAGGGCGCTCAGGGAGGTCCCTAAGGACCTTGAGTGAGCGGGTCCAAGGCCAAGCTCTGGACTGCCCTTCCCTAGGCCTCACTTACATGGAAGAAAGAAACTTTTATCTAGCTTAAGCCTCTGTTGTTTATCCCCCGTCACACACAGCTGAGTCTAATCCTAACACATCGCTGCTTTCAGCAAATGCCTGCTAATTTTAGCACTGGCTACAAATAGGAAAATGATGAAAAAAGCTGTCATCAAAACAAATAATAAAACGTGTAGCCTACAACTAATAAACAAACATAGGAACACAAGAGAGAATTAAGCAATGAGGGATTAATCATATTTTGCCTGTTAGTTGCTTTTTTTCCCTCTAACTGCCCAGGAGTGTACATAGGTGTGGCAAAGCAAGCGCTCTAGTCTGCTTGCTGGGTGTGCTTGGGAATTAGTTTAACTCTTCAGGGGAAGAAAGAAGTTTGGTAACATAGCCCAAGAGTCGGGAACACCTCTTTGAAGACACCATCCAAAGGAAATACTCTGACATACTGAGAAACTAGCAGAACTCGCTCTTGGGGTAGTAGGGAGCCCAGAGGCGTCTGACTTCTAGGTTCTCTGGCTGGTTGGTGGTGATTTTGCAAGTACAATGCTGAGTCATATTGGCTCGGGCTGCAAAGCCCTCAGCTTGGTTCTCCACTCTGGGCAATTGCTTTTCTCTGCTCGCAATCTGTTTGAAAAAGACATCCCCCTCCCCAGCCATGGGTGAAGATGTTTGTATTAGCGCCTTTTCCCCGCCAGCAGTGGATCCTAACTCTGACCAACTCTGTTGGGAGGCCTGCAGGGCCTGGGAGAACTAGCTTGACTGGGGGGCGGCGGCGGGGGGCGGGGGGAGCTGAGGCTGCCCCGAGCCTCTGGGAGGCAGGTCTTCAGTGGTGGTCTCGGAGTGGGGACAGTCTTTGGGAGTGGCGCCGCCCACTGGACAGGCCATGCCTGCTTGAGAGCCAGATTCCCAGAGGTGGGGAGCACCCATCCCCCCGGCCTTGGCTTGGGTCACTTGCCTCCCCACTTGGCATTTGCCTCTCTACCCTGTGTTTCTCTAGTGGTGATGCCCAGGGCATCGCTGCGTTCCCATGGCCTCTGGCTTCTGGCTGGATTTGGCCAATGGGCGGCACCAGCAGGAGATGAAAGAAGAAGAGAGAGGTTGGGGTATTTCTTCCCGACTCCTGTCATTCCCAGGACTGGAGTTTTAGCAAGGGCTGTACCCTCCTCCCCACTTCAATTACAGCTCCTGCTGTCACCCCCTTCACTGGCCTCCATACCTCCGTTTCCCCTTCTTACCCCTGCAGCTGGGGATGGTAAACCCCCTACCCCCATTGCTAGGTCCAGGGTGCTCCAGCATTCCATGCTGGCTTCCTTAATGCCCAAGACCCAAGTAAGTAGTCCCTTCGTTAAATTCCTTTAAGAACGAGACAAAACAGCCAGAGTTCGCCTTTGTTTCTTGCCAGGACCCTGATCGCCCCAAGCTCTTTGGTTTCCTCCTAAAAGTCCAGCAGCCCGTAGAATATCACAGACAACACTGTGTTGTCTCTGCAGGTGTTGGGTGGGAGTCACCTCCCCGCCGACCTTTCCTAACTAGCCCTTTGCTCCCCACCCCGCCTTCGGCCTGAGCCAGAAACTGCTGAGGATGGAAGGTTTCGAAGGGAACTCAAGGAGCGGGGAAGGGGTGTCCCCCAACCCAGCCCAGGCTCCGGGAAGGATGAGACTGTTGGCTAGGAGAGACCCTGGCTGAGACAGGCTGCTGCAATGGGGGGAAGGGCCTGTTGGGACGAGGGTGCGGCCCGAGGGGCCACCGGCGGGACAAGGATGTGTGTCCCTTGAGCACCTCCCAGGACACATCAGGCACCCTTTACTCCCTGTATAGGCAGCAGGGAGCAGACACAACCTTCAACTCTTCGGGAGCTAGAGAGGAAAAACAATGGCAAACAAGTGAAATGATGACCAGCCGTGAAAAAGAAAGGGGGGTGGGGGCAGGGGCGGAGGAGGCCACGGTGAGATGGGCTGGGGGCTGGCTAGGGGTCCTCGGTGCAGCATGAGCTTTCGTGGTGGAGGACACTCCCTCACTCCCCATGTTTTCCTTCCTTGTAAGGGGCAAAATGAGGGATTTGGCGTCCATCCCCTTTTTTTTGGGCAGTTTGGGGCAAGTTCAGCGAACGGAGCTCAGCAGGTTGGAGAGGGAGAGGGTATTGAATGCCAGGCTAAGATGTTTGCAGCTGAGCCTGAGGCCTTTGGAGTCAGGATGTGTTGAGAAACGACCTTCTGTCTCCTGTTTACCACCTGGAGTTAAAGTTATTTGTGTAACTTGAGTGCTTGATTTTATTTTCATATGTGAAGTGTGTGTGCCGCACTCCAGGCAAAAAGCATACAGATAAAAGATTGGTTTTAGTTTTTTAAAATAAGTGAATGCGGGCC
>CM053619.1:6428802-6459860 GCA_028646535.1 Procyon lotor
TGACCTTTCCCTAACTATTTTAATCATGTCTTAAATTTTCTGTATTTTATGGATTTTATAGGATCCTTTAGCATCCTGGTGGCCTTGTGGAACCGGAAGGGACAGCCCCTGCCAGACTCGACTAATTCCTAGAGAGAGGAAATGATGGTCCTTTAAGCACACCTTTGATCTGCAAAGCAAGCCCCAGTTCCTCTTTTTTCAGGCGCTGGCAGTGTGGGACACTATCCCCTTGCCTTTCGTCACCCCAGGGCCATGTACCAGACAGCTCGGGACAGTCCCACACCCCAGAGCCGCTGTAGGTATTTGAACTAGCCAGTCTTAAGCCTTTTTCCCCTACTTCGCCCAATCCTTCCAGCAAAGACTTATGGGCTTTTGTCCACACATTCCCCTTTTGCCTCCCGACCTCCTCACTGAGCTGGGAGCCTGACATGGGGCTCGATCCCAGGACCTGGTCATCGTAACCTGAGCCGAGAGCAGAGGGTCAACCATCTGAGCCACCCAGGCACCCTCAGAGAGCGATCATCTTTCAATCCATTGGCCTTCGCTATTCCTGAATCAAACCAACATCTTGGGTACATTTTATTTTATTTTTATTATTTTTTAAATTATTTGACAGAGATCACAAGTGGGCAGAGAGGCAGGCAGAGAGAGGGGGGACGCAGGCTCCCTGTTGAGCAGAGAGCCCAATGCGGGGCTCGATCCCAGGACCCTGAGATCATGACCTGAGCTGAAGGCAGAGGCCCCAACCCACGGAGGCCCCAACCCAGGCGCCCCGCCTTGGGTACATTTTAAAACACTGTTTGTCATGGGAGACAGGCACTGGGAATAAGGTCAAGGGGTTCTAAAATGAAACTGGACGCCATTAAGGAGATGGGCTTTATGTATGTTCTCACCAGCGGAGCCATGAACTTTCAAACTGAGCCAGACTGAAAACATTCCAAGGACTCAATATGACCACTTGCAACTCGCTACAGTAAGAGACTCTGTGTATTGATTTTATAGCAACCAGTTATATTCAGTAAAGATGAGCTTTCTTCCACCAACACCCATCAAAAGTTCTCTGTAAACAGCATAGGCAAGCGTTCCATTTTTGCTTTAAAGATTTGACTTTTGCGGGGCACCCGGGTGGCTTGGTGGGTTAAAGCCTCTGCCTTTGGCTCGGGTCATGATCTCAGGGTCCTGGGATCGAGCCCCACATCGGGCGCTCTGATCAGCAGGGAGCCTGCTTCCTGCTTCCTCCTCTCTCTCTGCCTGCCTCTCTGCCTACTTGTGATTTTTCTCTCTCTGTCAAATAAATAAAATCTTTAAAAAAAAAATCTTTAAAAAAATTTTTTACTTTTGCTTTCTTTTTTTTTTTTTTTTAAAGATTTTATTTATTTGACAGAGAGAAACACAGCGAGAGAGGGAACACAAGCAGAGGGAATGGTAGCGGGAGAAGCAGGCTTCCTGCTGAGCAGAGAGCCCGATGCGGGGCTCAATCCCAGGCCCCTGGGATCTGACCTGGGCCGAAGGCAGACGCTTAACGGCTGAGCCACTCAGGCGCCCTTACTTTTGCTTTCTAATGAGACTCTATTTGGGTAGCTACCCATGTCTGTGTACCCCAAATAACAATTCTTTGATCCCATATAAATGTTCTTCCTTAATTATTGCCTCCTAATAATTTTAGGTTGACAAGGGAAACAACGTGCAGGGTCCCATCTGGAATTACATGGAGGGGTGACTCTGGGGCCACAAGTCACTGGAGAGAGCAGATCGGGGAGAGGACACACTATCTTCCCTTTAACCATCACTGATTAATAGAGTGTATTAATAATTAATAGGGTGTTGGACTCAGACTGTCAGGACCATAAAGAGCTCCAGAATGGAGCCAATCTCTGCCTGGCACAGGACGAAGCTGGGAGAGGAAGTGACAATCACACAGTGAATCAGAAATTTGATCTCACTGCCTCTTTCTGACCTCCTTATAGCCCCTTTAGCCCGGGCTAAAGGTGAAACAGGGAAACCAGTCCCCTGTTGCCACCCCCAGAAGCTTGGGAGCTAATCTCAAGGTTATAAATGGATATAGGGAACCTGAGATCATGGGGTAAGAAAGTTCAACAACCCTAACTCCGTCCAAACAGTGCCAGGAGGACCACGGATATCAGAGACAGCTAGCTTTCCCGGATGCGGCCAGCCTTGTTATGTGACCCCTGGGCAAGGTTTTCCATTGCTCCTTACACTCCCCATAAATGATGAAAAGTCTTTGGCCTCCAAATGCTATGATAACTCCACCAAAAGACATGTGCCGAGATATCCTAGGTGGGTTTATTCGTAGGTTTATCCTTTAACTGGTGATATCCTGGATTTCCAGCAAGGGGGGAACGGAACAGTGCTCAGCAGTAAAAAGAACAGGCTCCCGACACAGGCTACAGCATCTGGTGGAGAGAAGGCAGCCTTACCCAACCCAGCACGTACTGGATGATTTCACGAATATGAAGTTCTAGAACGGGCAGAACTTATGCACTGTGGAAGACGATCATAACGGTCATGGTCTTTGTAGACTCAGAGGCCTTACCTGATCAGAGGGGAGCCCCGGAACACAAGGAGGATGGATAGGGCCATCGGAAGGACACACAGCTTACTAAGTGTGCCAGGAGGGGAAAGGCTTTGTGCTGGTTGCTGTCTCATGAATAAGCCATTCTGGCGGACTCAGGTTCACCACTGGGGTGGAGAAAATACCCTACGTGAAGTGAGTACCCGGCAGGACTCTTTCGCAGATGTGGAACTTCTAATGATATGCTCCTTGGAACTCTTGAGTTTTCTTCCCAAGGGTTTACATTTTAAAACCCTGGGATTTCCCGTATTGACGAGGCGTGAGCTCACGACATCCATCATTCCGGCGACGGACTTCCTTTGGTACCGCTCCACAGGATTCCAGATTTCGGTTTTTCCCTCTGCAGTCCAACGGGCTCAGCTTGGTGTCTTTCTGCCTTTTTTTTTTTTAGCTGCAGCAGGATAGTGAAGGTAGGTGTGCATAGTAAGGGGGAGACCTGAATCTATACCTAAATCCCAGGAGACTGGGAAAGGGGCCTTGGGTGGGAGCAAAGGTTGTGGGGAGCAAGGGCCCAGCAAAAGCAGGGACGAAGAAAACTCCCCTGCGCGCCTACTCTCAGTCCAGGGTCTGTGCTGAATCCTGGCCTTTTATCCCAGCCCTGTGCCCATCCGGCCAATCACAGCTAAGGCTCCACATGCGTCACAATGGGACGTCTGTGACGTACTATAGCCCCTCCCACATCATTCCGTCCGTGGAGGTGCTCTCGGCCTGTCTGGAGTCCTCCCTCTTCGGTTGCGTAAACTCCCTGCCGCCCTCCAGCAACTCAGGAGATGTCTCCCAGTTTATTTTTACATTTATTGTTGAATTTTTTCATGGTCTATTGCCCATGAGAGCTCAGGTGAGCTCACAAGAAAGAAGAGGGGAAGAACATGTAAGAATGCAGGAAGCGAGAAGATACGCGTCAGAGGCTGACTCTTACTTGCGGAGGGGTGTGGAGCTTTTGCAAGTTGCTCTTGGAAAGGGCTGCGTTCACTGCTACTGGGGTATGAACACCATCCCGACAGAGTAAACAATCGAAGAATTAATAAGAACGGCAACGTGCGTCGTACCTGGAAAACCTGGACACTGTATGTCCCCAAAAGGGCTTTTCATGAGGGGATCTCTGTGAGGTCAGTAAGACGTGAAAGTGGGAACGTTTATAGTTTTCTCTCCTCTCGTGTGGCTCAGTGTCGCTGACCCACAGCTCCTTTCCCCCTACAATCAAAGTCTCCAGGAAGTAAAAGGAGCTGGCACATGAGATCAGTGGACCAAGACACTGCCGTGGATGTGTGGGATAAGACTGGGGATCTCCCATGGGAAGCAGGTGGAAGAGTGAGAACAGATCAGGGAACTTGAAGAGGAAGGACGAAAGCCGTCGCCTAGCGCCGTGTGCTGCATTGGGAGCATGCTGGGCCCACATGGGAGTCAAAAACCATCCCCTCCCAGGCCTCCCTCAGTCCTTATGGCTTCACGTCTGCATTTGGACAATGACTCTGAGACACCAGCATCATCTGTTTAGTAACCCCCTTTTGACTGGGCCACCCGCAAGGAAGACGTAATGTAAAATGTTTCCCTCCGTGTTTGTGAATTTCAAATAGTTTTCACTGGGAGGTGTTTCCGGGGTTAGGAAAAATGAGGGACTGGGTCCATCTCAGGCTGTTGTTACTTTGTCCGATATTGTGATTCTAAATCTGCAATGTAGGGGCAGGGTAGTTAAAGAAAGCCTTGTATCACAAGCTCTAACTTTACAGGAAGGAGCTTCCAGTTTCAGAATTTCTGCATTTGAATGAAGGGATTGGTCCCCGTGGTGATGGAGACCGAGAAGTCCTAACACCTATAGTCAGAAGGTTGGAGACCCAGGAGAGCTGGTGTGTAGTGGGAGTCCAAGTCCAAAGGCCTGAGAATCAGTTACTCCATTCCAAGTCCAAGTCTGAATGCAGGAGCAAACCAATGTCTCAGCGCAGAAACAAGCAGATAGAGGAAATTCTCCCTTACTCCACATTTTTGTTGTATTCAGGCCTTCAACAGATTAGATGAGGCCCACCAATGCTGGGGAGGGCAATCTGCTTTACTTAGTCTACCAGCTCAGATTTCATCTCATCTAGAAATCCCTGCATAGAGAGGTTGAAAAGAACGCTTAATCAAATATCTGGACCCACCGAGGCCTAGTTAATTGACACATAAAATTAAACATAAACAAATAAGACTTTTTTTTTTTTAGGGAAATCTGCTTATATCAAATGAAAAATATTTTTGTCACCAGAACGAGTACATTCATTATATATTTATATACCTCTTCTGGAGAAAAATTACTACACATCTACAAAGAGGCACGTAGAGATTATTCATACTTATTGGTTTATAGCTGCAAAAGCAGAAGAAATACTCTACATGCCCACCAACTGGGAACATTCAAATAAATTACTGCCATTCGTTACATTTGTGGCTTTATAGCCTGTGAAAATTAAAAATGATGGCATAGGGGCACCTGGGTGGCTCAGTGGGTTAAAGCCTCTGCCTTCAGCTCAGGTCATGATCTCAGGGTCTTGGGATCAAGCCCCGCATCGGGCTCTCTGCTCAGCGGAGGAGCCTGCTTCCCCCTCTCTCTTTCTGCCTGCCTCTCTGCCTACTTGTGATCTCTCTCTCTCTCTCTGTCAAATAAATAAATAAATAAAAATCTTTTAAAAAAAATGATGGCATAGATATATACTCAGTTATCTGAATAGATTTCTAAAGCTTAACATGCCTTAAAAAAACAAGTTGGAAGAACTATGCATATAATATGATCTTTTAAACTGTATTTGGGCATGTTTTTAAAAAGTATATCAAAAACATTCACTCTATACATTTCTATTTATTTATCTGTGTCTTTATAAGTTTGCTGTCTAATCAATGTGATATGAGAGTACATGACCCTATTCTGTTCTCATGGCCTATGGTGGCATCAGGGATAGAAGTCGTGCCTCTGAGAGGGAAGCTAAACCCTATATTAGTTTCCTTGGGCTGCTACAATAAAGAACCACAGACTGGGAGGCTTAAAATGACAGAAATTGATTCTCTCACAGTTCTAAAGGGCGGAAGTCCAAAATCAAGATGGTGGCAAGGTTAGCTCCTTCTGGAGGCTCTGAGGAAACATCTCTTCTGGCCTCTGGTGGTTACTGGAAATCTTTGGTGTTCCTTGGCTTATAGACATATCTTTCCAATCTCTGCCTCTGTCTTCACAAGGCATTCTCCCTGTGTGTCTCTGTCTCAAACAATCCCTCGTCTTTCCTTTATGAGGACATCAGCCAGCAGATTTATGGCCCACTTTAAATCTAGGATAATCTCCCATTACCATCCCTGACTTGATTACATCTGCAGAGATCTTGTTATTTCCAAATAAGGTCACATCTGAGGTTCCTGGTGGCCATGACTCTTTGGGTGACACTGTCCAACCCAATATAGACCTATCTTTTGCTTGCCAAAATTCTGGGTCACTGATTGTTGTTTTGCTACACACTAAGACTTGGACTTTGGGCCTTTCCCATAGCCTTGCTTATCTTTAGTTTCCTCACTAGTTAAAGGAGGTATAATCTTTGGTCTGCCTCACTCATTCAGGCTTACATTTGGTATGTTTGTGTTTAGGACATTTGGTTTCATACATTTGGGAACCTCATGTGATCTCCCTCTCTCTCTCTTTTTTTTCTCCTTTCATTTTTAAAGATTTTATTTATTTGACAGAGGGCGAGACAGCAAGAGGGGGAACACAAGCAGGGGGGAGTGGGAGAGGGAGAAGCAGGCTTCCGTTGAGCAGGGAGCCTGATGTGGGGCTCAATCCCAGGACCAAAGGATCATCACCTGAGCCGAAGGCAGATGCTTAACGACTGAGCCACCCAGATGCCCTTCATGTGATCTCTTAAGGTAAATAATGGAGGAGTCTGGGTGATGCTAGCAAGAGGGACTAGGCAGTCCGAGGCCTCATCCCTCAACAGAGATACCAAGTTGGTACGGACCAAAATACCTGTGGGAGAACTCCAGAAACCAGTTAAGCAGTTCCAGCTCCCCAGGCAAGTGTAAAGCAAAGTACATCCCAAAGGGTAGAAAAGCCATTTACTTTACCCATGATCACCTCTCCCCCACACTGCCATAGCTTCTTGTGGGGGTGGAGTGATGAGGAGAGGAGAGAAGTGTGGAATGTGCATCCATCATTCCAGCTTTCAGAGGGCTGCCCGAGAGACTGGTTTCTGACTCTCCTGACTTTGAGGGCTGACAGAAACAGCATAGTTTGGATGACTAGGGGCCATGGAAAGAAAAGAAGAGTGGGAGGATCTTTCTACAGCACCAGAGGGCCTGTGGTGCCACAGACAGAGGTTAGGGCAACTCGGTGTGATCGAGAGAGGGCAGGCAACTTCAGAACTCACAGTTCTAAAGGGCGGAAGTCCAAAATCAAGATGGTGGCAGGGTTGGCTCCTTCTGGAGGCTCTGAGGAAACATCTCTTCTAGCCTCTGGTGGTTACTGGAAATCTTTGGTGTTCCTTGGCTTATAGACATATCTTTCCATATCTTTCCTTCAGAAGGAAGACAAGAGTAGAACACGACTCTGGTATTCTATCTGGAGAGATGCTCCATGGACGGGTGCGTGTCTCACTTGTTTGGGGAGCCTGCAGTGAGCTGGCATACTTTGGGCACCTGGGGAGAGCAGAGGAGGTCAGAGAACAGAGGAGAGCTGGGCTGCTTGCTGCCCAAAGAACTTGCAGCACTACAGACAGACCCCAGAGGAAACATAAGATGAGGAGCTCCTGGAAGACAACCCAGCAAAACTCTCTAATTGGGAAATTACATGTACAAGGTCAAAAAAGTTGAATCCCTCCAAAAGGTTTCAGAGGCCCCCAGAATCTCTCATCAGGCTAATTGGTGACTGTGAAACCAGTCCATAAAGATTGAGAGAGCTGGCAGTTTTTTCAAATGCATAAAGCTCAGCAAATGATCACAAGGTATATGAACAAACAGGGAAACATGTCCCAAACAAGGGAACAAAACAAGTCTCCAGAGAGCGCACCAAAAGAAATGAAGATCTATGAATTACCAAATACTTCAAAGCAACTGTGTTAGAGAAGTACAGTGATCTACGAGAGAACATGGACAACTAAACAAAATCTGAGAAATGACGCATGAACAAAATGAGAGTATCAACAGAGACAGGAACTATAAAAAAAAAGAACCAAACAGAAAAAGGAACCCTCTTACACTGTTGGTGGGAATGCAAACTGCTGAGGCCATTGTGGAAAACAGTATGGAGGTTCTTCAAAAAGTTGAAAGGACAGGGCGCCTGGGTGGCTCAGTTGGTTAAGCAGCTGCCTTCGGCCCAGGTCATGATCCTGGAGTCCCGGGATCGAGTCCCACATCAGGCTCCCAGCTCCACGGGGAGTCTGCTTCTCTCTCTGATCTTCGCTCCTCTCACGCTCTCACTTTCTCTCTCTCAAATAAATAATATCTTTAAAAAAAAAAAAGTTGAAAGGACAACTGTCCTGTGATCCAATAATCAAACTCCTGAGTATTTACCCAAAGGATAAAAAAATACTAATTCGAAGGGATGCGTGGATCCCAATGTTCTTAGCAGCTTTATCAACAATAGCCAAATTATGGCAAGGGCCCAAATGTCCACTGACTGATGAATGGATAAAGAAGTTGTGACATAGATATATATCCAATACATATATATTGGAATATTACTTAGCCATAAAAAAGAATGAAATCTTGCCATTTGTAAAAACATGGATGGAGCTAGAGGGTATTATGCTAAATGAAGTAAGTCAGTCAGAGAAAGATTGATTGATATGATTTCACTCATATGTGGAATTTAAGAAACAAAACAAATGATCATAGCGGGGGAGGGAAAGAGAGAGAGAAATCAAGAAATAGATTCTTTTATTTTAAAAGATTTTATTTACTTATTTGACAGAGAGAGATCACAAGTAGGCAGAGAGGCAGGCAGAGATAGAGGAGGGAAGCAGGCTCCCTGCTGAGCAGAGAGCCCGATGCGGGACTGGATCCCAGGACCCTGAGATCATGACCTGAGGTGAAGGCAAAGGCCTTAACTCACTGAACCACCCAGGTGCCCCAAGAAATAGATTCTTTTTTTTTTTTTTAAAGATTTTTATTTATTTGACAGAGAGAAACACAGCGAGAGAGGGAACACAAGCAGAGGGAATGGCAGCGGGAGAAGCAGGCTTCCTGCCGAGCAGGGAGCCCGATGTGGGGCTCGATCCCAGGACCCTGGGATCATGACCTGGGCTGAAGGCAGACGCTTAACGACTGAGCCACCCAGGCGCCCCAAGAAATAGATTCTTAACTATAGAGAATAAACTGATGATT
Source organism: Procyon lotor (assembly GCA_028646535.1). Lineage (NCBI taxonomy): Eukaryota > Metazoa > Chordata > Mammalia > Carnivora > Procyonidae > Procyon > Procyon lotor. Next base: position 6,437,729 of record CM053619.1, read on the forward strand.
CCCGGAAGGGGGACAGTTGGCAGGTGGGTTAAATAGGTGATGGGGATTAAGGAGGACACTTGTGATGAACACCAGTGTTGTATGTAAGTGTTGAATCACTAAGTTGTACACCTGAAACTAATGTTACACTATATGTTAACTAATAGGAATTTAAATAAAAACTTTTAAAAAAGGAAAGAAAAGGCATGCAAATTGCTAAAGAAGTAAAACCTTGGACGCCTGGGTGGCTCAGTCGTTAAGCGTCTGCCTTCAGCTCAGGTCATGATCCCAGGGTCCTGGGATCGAGCCCCGCATCGGGCTCCCTGCTCGGCAGGAAGCCTGCTTCTCCCACTACCATTCCCTCTGCTTGTGTTCCCTCTCTCGCTGTGTTTCTCACTGTCAAATAAATAAAATCTTTAAAAAAAAAAAAAGAAGTAAAACCTTCATTATTTGCAGATGACATGATACTACTATATATAGAAAACTGTAAGACTCCACCAAAAAAACTGCTGGAACTGATAAATGAATTCAGTAAAGTTGCACGACACACAAAAAACCAATATACAGAAATCCATTGCATTTCTATACCATACAGCAATAATGAAGCAGCAGAAAGGGAAATTAAGAAAACAATCGCATTTGCAATTACACCAAAAATAAGATATCTAGGAATATCTCTAACCAAAGAGGTGAAAGACTTGCACTCTGAAAACTATAAAATAATGAAAGAAATTAAAAATGACACAAAGAAATGGAAAGACATTCTATGCTCATGGATTGGAAGAATAAATACTGTTAAAATGTCTCTCCTACCCAAAGCAACTACACATTGAATGCATTTCCTATGAAAATACCAACAGCATTTTTCACAGAATTAGAACAATTCTAAAATCTGTATGGAGAGACCCCAAATAGCCAAAGCAACCTTGAAGAGAAAAGCAAGGCTGGCGGCATCACAATTTCAGACTTCAAGTTGTATTACAAAGGTGTAGTAATCAAAACAATATGGTACTGGCACAAAAAGTAGGCGCATAGAACGACTGATCAGAATAGAAAACCTAGAAACAAATCCACAATTATATGGTCACTTCAATGAAGCAGGAAAGAATATCCAATGGGAAAAGGACAAGCTCTTCAACAAATGGTGTTGGGAAAACTGGACGGCAACAAGCAAAACAAGGCAACTGGACCATTTTCTTACAGCATGCACATAAATAAAGTCAAAATAGACTAACCACCTAAATGTGAAATCTGAAACCATAAACATCCTAGAAGAGAACATGGGCAGTAATCAGCTGTTGCAACTTTTTTTCTAGATATGTCTCCTGAGGGAAACAAAAACAAATGCAAACAAAAACAAAAACAAAAAACCCCAAACCCTTGGAATTACATCAAAATAAAAAGCTTCTGCACAGTGAAGGGAACCATCAACAAAACTAAAAAGCAACTGGGGCACCTGGGTGGCTCAGTGGGTTAAAGCCTCTGCCTTCAGCTCAGGTCATGATCTCAGGGTACTAGGATCGAGCCCCGCATCGGGCTCTCCGCTCAGCGGGGAGCCTGCTTCCCCCTCTCTCTCTGCCTGCCTCTCTGCCTACTTGTGATCTCTCTCCTCTCTGTCAAATAAATAAATAAAATCTTAAAAAAAAAAAAACTAAAAAGCAACCAATAGCATGGGAAAAGATATTTGCAAATGACATATCTGATAGTTAGTATCCAAAGTATATACCTACACAACTCAACATCCCTGACCCAAATCACCCGATTAAACGCTATGCCTTTTAAAGAAGCTGGGAGAAAAAAGGAGAACAAACCATATTTCTCACTTTCGTCGTAATGACCTTCTATTTATCTCTTCTCCTTATCTTCCTTTGTTCTTGTAAATTCAAGTTACCATCTGGAGTCATTTCCTTTTGCCACTCACGTCTGTTAAAATCAAAAACAAATGGAGACCAGCCTTGAAAATCCCCTGAGCAGACAAAACCACTTCAGTCATACAAACAAAGCTTAATTTAGCTTATTATGCAAGACTAAGTTGACCCGGGTCATTTCTCGCTTATGCCTCTGGAAATCATAAGCAAAATTTCAACTGTTTCCCAAGACGGGTATGAGGTAAACTCACAGACCAATTTCTTTATCATTTAAGAAAATTCTAATATTATAGCCAATCACTGTGAAGAATAAGCAATCACTGCTTTCTCACTATATAGGCTGCTTTCTCACAATATACTCCTGAACCTCATTTCATGTTTTCCTTTGTGTGCACCTGGCTTGCAAACTTTGGTGTGTGTACAATAAACAAGTACTCGTTACAACTTTAGTGATTCATGGTTTTACTTCTGTTATTTCTGAACCTTTGACACCTTTTGCCAATCACTGTATCACATTTTTATGTCATAGACCCGAGACTATATTATATACAGATTGCTCTCTAAATAAGACACGAAAGGAGCAAAATGTGCATTTATACTAATATACCGACATAATTACCTTTACTTTTGCTCTTTGTTTTTTCATGCGGATCTGAATTACCAGCTAGGATCACTTGCTTTCAACTTAAAGAACTTCCCTTAGGGACGCCTGGGTGGCTCAGTCGGTTAAGCAGCTGCCTTCAGCCCAGGTCATGATCCCAGGGTCCTGGGATCGAGCCCCACATCGGGCTCCTTGCTCAGCAGGGAGCCTGCTTCTCCCTCTGCCTCTGCCTGCCTCTCTGCCTACTTGTGATCTCTCTCTTTCTCTAATAAATAAATAAAATATAAAAAAAAAATTTCCTTTAGAGTTTCCTGTAAGTTTGGTCTGCCAGTAACAAATTCTCAAGCTTTTGTTCATAGGGGCGCCTGGGTGGCTCAGTGGGTTGAAGTCTCTGCCTTCGGCTCAGGTCATGATCTTGGGGTCCTGGAATCAAGCCCTGCATGGGGCTCTCTGCTCAGCAGGGAACCTGCTTCCCCCTTCTCTTTCTGCCTGCCTCTCTGCCTGCTCACGATCTCTCTCTCTGTCAAATAAATAAATAAAATCTTTTTTTAAAACAAGTTTTTGTTTATATGGAAATGTCTTATTTCATTCTCACTTTTTTCTTTTTTTAAAGATTTTATTTATTTGACAGAAACACAGCGAGAGAGGGAACAGAAGTGGAGGGAATGGTAGTGGGAGAAGCAGGCTTCCCGCTGAGCAGAGAGCCTGATGCGGAGCTCGATCCCAGGACCCTGAGATCATGAACTGAACCGAAGGCAGAGGCTTCAATCCACTGAGTCACCCAGGCGCCCCTCAAATATTTTTTTTATCCCCTTCTCTTTCCCCTCTCTTCTGGTATTCCCATTATGTGTATGATGATGTCCTTAATAGTATCCCACAGTTTTCTGAAGGTCTGTTTATTTTTCTTCTTTCTTTTTTCTTTTTAAGATTGATTTATTTATTTAAGAGAGAGAGAGAGAGAGAGAGCACGCGCGCACCAGCAGGGAGAGGGGCAGGAAGAGGGAGAAGCAGGCTTCTAGCTGAGCAGGGAGCTGATGGTGGGGCTCGAACCCATGGACCCTGGGATCATGACCTGAGCTGAAGGCAGATGCTTAACTGACTGAGCCACTCAGACTCCCCAAGGCCATCCTATCATCTGAGAGGTAAAATTTAAGTGGTAGAACCTCATCTTGCCTAGAGTGGGAAAGCTGACACCCTCCCCAGCAGGATCCTCAGAAAGGCCTTTGTGGTAAGCTGGGAGAACCAGACTTGATCCTTCTCTTTAAACAATTTCTGTGTCTTTGGTCAGGTTCTCTATTTGATAAAGTAGTGTTATTGTGCCTTCCTTTCCTTCTCAAATGTATTTGTAATGACTCCTTAAAGGCTTTATCTGTTAAAAGCAACATCTGGTCTTATTCACTAGCAGTTTCTATGCCTGCTTTTCAATTTTCCTGGTATATGGGTCATACTTTCCAGTTTATTTGCATGTCTCTCTCTCTCTCTCTTTTTTTTTTTTTTTGGACCCTGAATATTTTGGATAATCCGTTGTAGCAGTTCTGGGTACTGGTCCTTTTGCTGGGGCTGTTACTGCTATTTGCTTGTTTTTTTTTTCCGTTTAGGGACTGGCTGGATCATTTTTGTTAAGTCTATTTCCATCTCTGCGGTGTTTAAGCTTTGTGATGTTACTTCTCAGGGGGCGGAGCTTGGACAGCTTGCTTGCAGGCAGTCACCTTGGAATGACACTGGTTTGGGCAGGGCTCTCTTGGTCTCCTTTCCTAACTACAAGCAGCTGTTACAATGCTCTCATTGAGTGCTGATTTCTCTGTTGTTCCAACAATAACCTGAGGGCATACATCGCTCCACCAAACTCCATCAAATTCCCCGCTCCTTTAATGCATATTTGTAGAAGTGAGCGCTGGAGATCTGTTCTGATCTCAGGTCCAGGGGGACTCCTCCCAGATCTCTCCCTCCCTGGTTCTCCTGGGCAAGCCAGCTAGCCTAACATTTTAGCTTATATGTCCAGTGATTTTTACCAATCTCCTTCCAACTGCCTTTATCACATCATCCACTGCTGAGAGCCCCCCCACCCCTCCTCAGACTTGCATTTCTCCATATTCCATAGTAGTGAAGTCAATTCCTCTGGGAAGAACTTGGGATTTATGGGCTGGATGGCCTGATTCTCCCTCTAGGCAAAATCTCTGAACCCGGGGCAGAGGGTGAAGGCAATGGCCCCCTTCTCTCTGAATGCCAAACCCATGGGATGCACTGAGCATTCAGTGGAAGGCCAGGGGTGTGATGGGGGTTAGGATAGGGAGTAGATTTCGAGTCTTCCTGGCTTGCCTCTCCAAATGTGGAAACAACACCTTACACACACAGACAATGGCAATCAAGGCCAGAGTATTCTTGGTGGCACTGAGCCCAGGGTAGAACCTCTGCCCCACTGGTGGGGCTTGGGGAAGAAAGGAGCCCCATCTCTTGGCCTCATTTGGCCCCATCTCTTGGCCACAGACTATGGTTCCACAGCAGGTAACTGTGGACTAGATGAGAAAGGCTGGGTCCTGCCTTCTGGAAATACAGCCCTCGCGTTGGGAGCTGGGGTGAGAGGGAGCCCTGTGTTCTTGGCTGCCCCAGTCTAGAGTGGGTTTTCCATCTCCCTGAGCTGGGAGGGAGGGCGTAGGAAATGAGCGAGTCCTGATTCAAACACCACCAATGTTTAGCACTCTTATTGAACTCTAGTAGATTTTCTTTCTTTCTTTTTTTTTTAAGATTTTATTTATTTATTTATTTGACAGAGGAGAGAGATCGCAAGTAGGCAGAGAGGCAGGCAGAGAGAGGAAGAAGCAGGCTCCCCGCTGAGCAGAGAGCCCAATGCGGGGCTCGATCCCAGGACACCGAGATCATGACCTGAGCCAAAGGCAGAGGCTTTAACCACTGAGCCACTCAGGCGCCCAATTGAATGATTTTTTTTTTTCATTTTCTCTAGGTCCCTAGACCATTTCTAAAGACTTCAAAGGGCTGTACTTTTATAATTTTCACCAGTTGCACTAGAAAGTGGGTCCACAGAGTTCCTCACATTATCACGTCGGTTATTTCACTCTTCACATACATTTTCTCCTTTTTCTTCTGAGTAACATTTATTGCTGCTTTCATTAAGGAACAAATCACACACCCCTTGCTCTCATAACCCTTTGTAATTATCTCCCACCAGCTATCTATGACTGTCACCCATACACTGGCCAGTGTGTCCTGGCCTGAGTTCATCATCCATATGAATTTTACAGTCTGCTTTTCCATTTTTGCAAAAAAAAAGACCGGTGAAATTTTGAAAGAAATTGCATTGGAACAACATCTTATTGGGGGGTAATTTCATCTTAACAACATTAAGTGGTCTACTCCGTGAACATAGGATGGCCTTCCATTTATTTTGGTCTTCTTTAATTTCTTTCAGCAACATTTTGTACTCCTTAGTGGATGAGTTCTGCACCTCCTTGGTTAAATTTATTCCTAAGTGTTTTATTCTTTTTAATACTATTGCAAGTGCAATTGTTTTCTAAACTGACTTTCTTTTGAGGACTATTTCTTGTTATTGAGGATTATTTCTTGTTATTGTATAGAAATACAACTAATTTTTCTCTGTTGATCTTGTGCTTGTATTGGACCTCTTTGTTACATTTATTAGATTTAATAGTCTTTCCGTGGATTCATGAAGATTTTCTATATATATAAGTTCAATAATTAGCAATAATTTTACCCCTTACTTTCCAACATGGATGGTTTTATTTTTTTTAAAGATATTTATTTATTTATTTATTTATTTATTTATTTATTTATTTATTTGACAGAGAGAAGAGAGATCACAAGTAGGTGGAGACGCAGGCGGAGTGAGAGGGGGAAGCATGCTCCCCGCTGAGCAGAGAGCCCCATGCGGGGCTTGATCCCAGGACCTGAGCTGAAGGCAGAGGCTTTAACCCATTGAGCCACCCAGGCACTCCCAACATGGATAGTTTTAATTTATTAATCTCACCTAATTGCTCTGTCTATAAACTCCAGTAGAACATTGAAAGAGTGGCAAAAATGGGCATCCTTGTCTTGTTCCTGATCTTAGAGGAAAGCTTTCTTTCTTTCAGCTTGATTATGTTAACATTGGGTTTTTTTATTAATGCCTATATCAGGTTGAGGATATCCCTTTCTACTTACAGTTTATGGCATATTTTTATCATGAAAGTGTTGGAGTTTATCAAATGTGTTTTGGCATCAATTGAGATGATCTTTTTTTTTAAACCTTCATTCTATTAATATGGTCTATTACATTAATTAATTTTCATATGTGAACCATCCTTGCATTTCTGGGATAGATATCACAGGTCATGGCATATAGTCTTATTAATGTGCTGCTGGATTTGGTTTGCTAGTCTTTTGGTGAATACTTTTTTTTTTAAATTTTATTTTATTTATTTGACACAGAGAGAGAGATCACAAGTAGGCAGAGACAGAGGGGGAAGCAGATTCCCTGCTGAGCAGAGAGCCCGATGCGGGGCTTGATCCCAGGAGCCTGAGATCATGACCTGAGCCAAAGGCAGATGCTTAACTTAATGAGCCACCCAGGGGCCCCTCTAACTATTGTTTTATATATCTGTCTCTTAAACCATCCAGGAAAAAAAAGAGGAGTTATAAACCAATCATAGCTTTTTATATTACCCTTAAAAAAAAAAAACAAAAAACTTTCCCCAGTATAATTTTTTTTCTTCCAATGGCTTTGAATTAATCTAATTTCCTTTCTTTTCAGCCTGAAGGACTCTCATAGGATTTCTTGTGGGGTATGTCTACTAGTGACAAAGGCCTTCACCTTCTGTTTATCTGAGAATGACTTAATTTCTCCTTTTTGAAGGATAGTGTTACCAGATGTGGAATTCTTGGTTGATACATTTTACTTTCAGCTCTTTAAATGTCTTTCCACGGCCTCTTGGTCTCTGTTGTCACGGTTGAGAAATTAAATGTCAGTATTATTAAGGATCTCTTGCATGTGATGAGTCACTTTCTCTTGCTGCTGTTCAGATTTGCTCTTTGCCTTTTGACAGTTTGATCATAATGTATCTCAGTAGCTCTTTGAGTTTATCCTTCTCAGAATTTGTTGAGATTCTAAGATGTGTTGATTCCTATGGTTTACCAAATTTGTGAGTTTGGCCACTGTTTGTTCCCATATTTTCTCTGCTCCTTTTTCCCTTTCTTCTGGGAATCCCATTGTTTGTATCTTGGTGCTTACAGGTCTCTTAGTCTCTGTTCCTTTGTCTTCATTCTTTTCTTTTCTTTTTTAAAGATTTTATTTATTTACTTGAGAGAGGGAGAAAGAGAGATAACATGAGGTGGTGAGCAGAGGGTGAGGGAGAAGCAGACTCCTGGCTGAGCAGGGAGCCCAGTGTGGGGCTCAATCCCAGGACCCTGGGACCATGACCTGAGCTGAAGGCAAAGGCTACTGAGCCACCCAGGTGCCCCCTTCCTTCTTTTTTTTCTGCACCTCAAACTGGTTAATTTCAATTGAACTATCAAGTTCAAAACTGCTTCTTTCTTCTGCCTGCTTAAACATGATGTTGAAATACTATACTGATTTTTTTTTTTAAGTAGGCTCCATGCCCAGGACTTGAACTCATGATGCTGAGATCAAGAGTTGGATGCTTAACTGACTGAGCCAGCGAGGCACCCCATACTGAATTTTAAAAATTTCAGCTATTGTATTTTCATGTCCAAAATTTCTATTCTTTCTTAACATTTCCTATCTATTTATTGATATTCTCTATTATTCCTTTTTGATTTCCTTCCTTCCTTCCTTCCTTCCTTCCTTCCTTCCTTCCTCCCTCCCTCCCTCCCTCCCTCCCTCCCTCCTTTCTTTCTTTCTTTCTTTCTTTCTTTCTTTCTTTCTTTCTTTCTTTCTTTCTTTCTTTCTTTCTTTCTTCCTTTCTTCTTTCTTTCTCTTTCCTTTCTTTTTGTCCTTGATTTAATTTAGCCCTTTGAACATAGTTAGACAAATAATCTAAAATCTTTGTCTTGTAAGTCTAACATCTGTGTTTCCTCAGGGACAGTTTCTGTTAATTTGTTTTTTTTTTAAACCTGTGAATGGATCTGGGAATGGTCCATATTTTCTGGTTTCTTTGCATGCTTTGTAAACTTTTGTTGAAAAATTGAACATTTTGGATATTATCATATGGTAACCAGATCCCATTATTTCCTTTGAGTTTGTTCTTGTTGTTTACTATTGCTTCCAGTTGTTTGGTTGTTGTTGTTGTTGTTGTTGTGGTTTTTTTTTTTAAAGATTTTATTTATTAATTTGACAGAGAGGAGAGAGATCACAAGTAGGCAGAGAGGCAGGCAGAGAGAGGGGGGAAGCAGGCTCCCCGCTGAGCAGAGAGCCCGATGCGGGGCTCGATCCCAGGACCCTGAGATCAAGACCTGAGCCGAAGGCAGAGGCTTTAACCCACTGAGCCACCCAGGTACCGCCAGGCTCCTAGTATTAAGTGTTATCTTGTGCCATAGGCGGTAGCAGCATGCTCACTTGTATTTCATTGTTTTTAAGGGTTGTCCTTCTGCATAATAACTTTGACACCCTAAGAGAATTCCGAGTTAGGGAAATAAAGGCAAGCCTCTTTTTATCAGTGTATCAGGAAGCTCTCAGACATGTCAAAACAGACAAGCACAATTTATTTAGAAGACCTTTGTGGGCTGAATTGCAGACCCGCAAAATTCATGCACTAAATCCCCAGTCCCTACTACCTCAGAGTATGACTGTATTTGGAGACAGGGTTTTTAAATGATAATTAAGATTAAATGAGGTGTGTGTGTGCGGGGGGCAACTAATCCAATATGATTGGTGTCCCTATAGTAAGGGGTGATTAGAAAGGTAAAATGCCACAAAACTTGCTTATTGTGTTTCAGTCAACTTCTCCTATTTCAGCCATTGCTTGGTCGTGCTAGGCCATGGACTATTTTCCAGAGTCCAACGAAGTTGGTTCTGACGGCTTTTGCCCATTTGTTGTTTGTTGGAAGTTGGTTATGTCTTTGGAGGGACCAGCCCCTGGAGGCTCTTACATTGTCATTTTCTCTCCTGGTTCTGCTCATTTTCCTCATTGTGTGTGTGTGTGTTTTTTTTTAAAAGATTTTATTTTTTTATTTGACAGAGAGAAGAGAGATCACAAATAGGCAGAGAGAGAGGAGGAAGCAGGCTCCCTGCTGAGCAGAGAGCCCAATGCGGGGCTCGATCCCAGAACCCAGGGATCAAGACCTGAGCTGAAGGCAGAGGCTTCAACCCACTGAGCCACCCAGGCGCCCCTGCTGGCTCTTTTATACTCAAACTGGACTTGCATCACTCTGGTGAATTTTTTTATTTCAATTACTATACTATTCAGCTGCAAAATTTCTATGTGAATCTTGTGTGTATGTGTGTGTGAATCTTTTTTTTTTTTAAGATTTTATTTGTTTATTTTACAGAGAGAGAGAGATCACAAGTAGGCAGAGAGGCAGAGAGAGAGGGGGAAGCAGGCTCCCAGCTGAGCAGAGAGCCCGATGCGGGGCTCGATCCCAGGACCCGGAGACCATGACCTGAGCCGAAGGCAGAGGCTTAACCCACTGAGCCACCCAGGTGCCCCTGAATCTTTTTTTTTTTAAAAAGAAGTTTTTATTTAAATTCCAGTTAGTTAACGTACATTGTAATATTAGTTTCCGGTATACAGTACAGTGATTCAACACTTACATACATCACCTGAGGTCATCACAAGTGTCTTCCTCAATCCTTATCACGTACTTAGCCCCTCCCCCTACCCACCTCCCCTCTGGTAACCACCAGTTTGTTCTCCATAATTAAGAGTCTGTTTCTTGGTTTGCCACTCTCTCTTTTTCTCCCCCTCTTCCCATTTGTAACTTAAGTGCCACATATGAGTGAAATCATATGGTATTTGTCTTTATCTGACTTATTTTGCTTAGCATAATAGCCTCTAGCTCCATCTATGTCATTGCAAATGGCAAGATTTCATTCTTTTTTACGGCTGCCTGTCAAAATACATTGAGATACAAAGCTTCTGTACAGTGAAGGAAACAATCAACAGAATTAAATGGCAACCTACAGAATGGGAAAAGATATTTGCAAATGGTATATCCAATAAGGGGTTATTATGCAAAGTATATAAAGAACTTCTAAAACTCTATACACAAAAAATGAATAATCCAATTAAAAAATGGGCAGAAGACCCGAACATTTTTCCAAAGAAGACACACAGATGGCCAATAGACACATGAAAAGATGATTAATGTCGCTCATCATCAGGGAAATGCAAATCAAAACTACAATGAGCTATCCCCTCACACCCGTCAGAATGGCTAAAATCAACAACACAAGAAGCAACAGTTGGCAAGGATGTAGAAAATGGGAACCCTCGTGCACTATTGGTGGGAATGCACATTGGTGCAGCCACTCTGGAAAACAGTACGGAGTTTCCTCAAGAGGTTAAAAACTGAACTACCAAAAAAAAACCCAAAAAAACAAAAACAAACAAACAAAAAAACTGAACTACCCTACAAACCAGCAATTGCACTACCGGGTGTTTACCCAAAGAATACAAAAATACTAATTCTATGTGGATCCTTTAAACAATTTCTACCTCTTTATTAATATTTTCCGTCTGTTGGGACATTGCTTTTCTGGTTTCCTTTAGTTCTTTTTCAGTGGTTTCTTTTAGCTCTCTGAGCATATTTAAAACAGTTTATTTGAACGCTCTTTATTGGTAAGTCCAATGTCTGTGTTTCGTCCACCGTAGTGGGGTGGAGTCGTAGTGTATTTTTTCCAATAAATAGGTTATACTTTCTTATATCTTTGTAATTTTTTGCTGATCACTAGACATTGGACTATTACAGTAGCTAACCCCAGTCATAGGTTATAGTCAATTGTTTGTTTGTTTAATGACTTTTCAAATTATTTTTGTCAAGACGCCATTTTTTGGTCACACGTGGTCAACGAAGCCCCTTTCCCCTAGGTCAGTTGTCAGCTCGTGATTTGACAGATATTTCCTTGAATGCTTGCCTCCCTAACCCTAACACTGTGTTTGTTATCGCCAGGTGATACACAGGTGATACTACTCCTTTCCTTGTGACATGGGTTGGGAACTGCAGAAAAGAGCTAGGTGAGGGCAAGTCAGGGTCAAACCCTGCTCAGCATCACGTCATGTGAGACTCTGTAGTTTGTGATGGGGGTTGAAACACAGAACTAGGGGCATGATTGACTCAGTAGTGATGTCTCTGTGAAAACTTTTCTTTGGCGGTGTGTGCTGTCTCTGTTCCATTTTTATTTATGAGTGTTGAAATTATGCACTCAACGAGAAGCGAGCCATCATTTCCAGTGACTGACATCTTTTTATTTTATTTTATTTTATTTATTTTTTTTTTGAGTGACATCTTTTTGAAACACTTTGCTTAGCGCTGTGTCACGTATGTACTTTCTTTAGTGACATCTGTTGAAACATTATGCTTTATGGAGCTCTGTTTTACGGAGCACGTTATGCCTCATGTGAAAGTGTTTAGCATCGTGTGTTTTAGGTTGACATACGTTTAAAAATCTGTGTTTCTCAGAGCTAGAGATTCATGGTTTGGTGAGTAATGCGATATGTGTTTAATACTGCGTGATGCATCGAATAGGATAGCTATATAATTCATTGAATGACAAGTTAGGTGTGTGATGGAATGAGTATAATGATATCACTTTATAACACTCTACCTAGCACTGGGTTATGCATGGACTAGTTTCTCTATTGACATATAACGGAATTCTCTGACCGAGCTAGGTGAACAATTGATTCAGTGTAAAGAGACCTCTGTGAAAACTTTGTTAGCAAATGAATGTACTCATTTCTTTTGTGACCTATACTGAACCTCAGTATGACCAGAGAGAGGGGCACGTTTGGTTCAGTTTAGTGATGTCTCTGCAGACCATTGTGTTTAGGTTTGTATGAGTAACCCTCTGCCTTCAGCTCAGGTCATGATCTCAGCGTCCTGGGATCGAGCCCCACGTTGGGCTCTCTGCTCAGCGGGGAGCCTGCTTCCCCCTCTCTCTCTGCCTGCCTCTCTGCCTACTTGGGATCTCTCTCTCTGTCAAATAAGTAAATAAATCTTAAAAAAACAAAGAATGATTCAGCGTTGTGATTTGTCTGTGAAGCGCTATGCCTAGTCCCATGTGGTATACACATGCATTTCTTTCTTTTTTTTTTTTTAAGATTTTATTTATTTATTTGTCAGAAGAGAGAGAGAGAGCACAAGCAGGGAGAGCAGCAGGCAGAGGGAGAAGCAGACTCCCTACTGAGCAAGGAGCCCGATGCGGGGCTCGATCCCAGGACTCTGAGATCACGACCTGAGACGAAGGCAGAGATTTTAACCCACTGAGCCACCCAGGCGCCCCTGCATTTCTTTATTGACAAATATTGAAACGTCATTTAACAGAACTGGGTGGCAGTGATTGATTTAGTATAGTGATGTCTCTAGAGGATTTTTATATAACGCTATGTCGTGCATGTATTTTCAAACTTTGGGTTTTACAGGACTAATTTCATGACTGACCCATAATCTGAGGTCTCTGTAAAAAGTTGTGTTTGGTGGTATGTGGCATGTACATTCCTTTCTTTAGTGATATATTTTTGAACTCTGATTTTAAAAGCTTGGTGCCCATGATCAATTGTGCCTATGAAGCACCGTGGTTAGCGACCAATGGTGTGTATCTTTTTCCTTCATGATGTGTTGAAACAATGTTTATCAGATGTAGGCGCAAGACAGATTGTTAAGCGATGCCTTTGTTTTACATAGAATTTCAACATATGTCACTGTTTCACATAGAATTGCACCTTATGGTACTGTACACACTCTTTCAAAGAGACATCACTCTACCGAGTCAATCATGCTCCCAGCAGAGCTAAATGCAGAGTTCCAACATATGCTGCTAAAATCAGCGTATGGGGACTACACGGTGCTAAATGTTATTACAAACACACGTTTCTATATGGACCCAATCAACCACCAACCTCAGTCAGGTGCAGCTTCAACATATGTCCTTAAAAAGTAGTACATGCAACCCATATTCCCAAACTGTTTCCTACAGACACAGATGACCCGTGGAGAGCGGTTAAATATGACTTTCAATATATGGCCCTAAGGAAAGGATTCTTTGCAACCACTCAGTACCAAACGCTGTGCGTCACAGAGCACCATAATCAATCACGTGTCAAGGTAGGTTAACCACAGCGTTTTAACTTTGGTTGCTAAAGATACCATCATAGGCACCATATCGTGTCAGCACCATATGGATTCAATATGGTGATTCCACATTGATTCTATATCAGTATCAGTGCTAGTATATGCACTGAGCTCTTTTTTTTTAAGATCTTATTTATTTATTTGACAGAGAGATCACAAGTAGGCAGAGAGGCAGGCGGGGGAGAGCAGACTCCCTGTTGAGCAGAGAGCCTGATGCGGGGATCGATCCCAGGACCCTGAGATCATGACCTGAGTCCAAGGCAGAGGCTTAACAAATGAGCCACCCAGGCACCCCATGCACAGAGCTCTTTTAAGATAGAGTTTCTTTCTTTCTTTCTTTCTTTTTTTTAACATAGAGTTTCATTATGTCATCCTAAAGAAAGAAGCCCACACACCACAAAAGGCTAAACCCGGAGACATCACTATGCTCAGTAAATAATAACACAGAGCTATGTTACTACAATACACAACGACAGTTCCTAAAGAAAGGACTGAAGGCCCCACACAATCGTAAGCATAAAGTTATTCATAGAGATGTCGCTGTACTGGGGAGAACATGCATATGACTAGTGTAAAAATAGAGTTTCACCATATGTTATCGAAGAAAGGAACACATGCTCCGTATAATGGCAAGCACAGTGTTTCACAGGGACATCCCCATATGGAATCAATCACATATCTCGCTCTGGTAACACAGAATTTCAACACTTCTCGATAAAGAAGGAACACAGTTCTACCCAAAATCATCAGAGCAATGAAAAAGCAACCTGACAACCTGACAAATGGGAGAAAATATTTACAAACCACATCTCTGATAAGGGGTTAATATCCAAAATAGGTGAAGAATTCATACAACTCCATAGCAAAAACAGAAAAAAAAAATCACACCAATTCTTTAAAAATGGGCAGAGGATCTTCTTTTTCCAAAGAAGACATCTAGATGACCAACAGGTACATGAAAAGGAGCTCGACGTCACTCATCATTGGGGGAAACGCAAATCAAAACCCCAATGAGATAGCATCTCACACCTGTTAGAAAGGCTAGAAAAAAAGAACAAAAAACCAAGAGATAAGTGACGGTGAAGATGTAGAGAAAAAGGAACCCTTGTGCACTGTTGGTGAGACTGTTGATTGGTGCAGCTGCTGGGGAAAACAGTATGGAGGTTCTTCAAAAAAATTTATCATTTTTTTTGCTTCAAAAAATTAAAAATGGAAAATACCATATGATCTGGTAATTCCACTTCTGGGTATCTATTTGAGGGAAACAAACACTAACTCAAAAAGATAACTGCACACCCATGTTCATTGCAGCATTATTTAGAATAGCCAAGATATGGAAACAACCTGAGTGTCCATCAATGGATGAATGGATAAAGAAAATGTGACACACATATACATGCAGTGGGATATTATTCAGCCATCATAAAAAGGAAATCCTGCCATTTGCAACAACATGGATGGACTTTGAGGGCATTAAGCTAAGTGATACAGGTCAGAGAAAGCCAAATACTATATGATCTCCCTTATAGGTGAAATCCTAAAACACACACACCAAAACCAAAAAAACTGAGCCCGTAGATACAGAGAACAGATGGGTGGTTGCCAGAGGTGAGTGGTAGGAAGTGGAAAAATAGGAGAAGGTAGTCAGAAGTTTGTACAGTTCTGTTAAAAAAAAATAACTCTTGGAGACGTCATGTGCAGCATGGTGACTATAGTTAATACACTGTGTTGTATATTTGGAAGTTACTAAGAGAGTAGATCTTAAAAGTTCTCAAGAAAGGGGCGCCTGGGTGCCTCAGTGGGTTAAAGCCTCTGCCTTCAGCTCAGGTCATGATCTCAGGGTCGTGGGATCGAGCCCCACATAGGGCTCTCTGCTCAGGGAGGAGCCTGCTTCCCCCTCTCTCTCTGCCTGCCTCTCTGCCTACTGGGGATCTCTCGCTCTCTCTCTCTCTGTCAAATAAATAAAAAAATCTTAAAAAAAAAAGTTCTCAAGAAAAAATATTGTAACCGTGAGGCGTTGGGTGTTAACTAGACTTACCGTGGGGGGTAGGTTCACAATATATACAAATATCGAATCGTTATTTTACACACCTGAAAATTATATAATGTTACATGTCAATTACATCTCAACTTTTTTTTTTTATTTGACAGAGAAGAGAGAGATCACAAGTAGGCAGAGAGGCAGGCAGAGAGAGGGGGGGAAGCAGGCTCCCCGCTGAGCAGAGAGCCCAATGAGGGACTTGATCCCAGGACCCCGAGATCATGACCTGAGCCGAAGGCAGATGCTTAGCTGACTGAGCCACCCAGGCACCCTAATGCATAAATTCTTTTTTTTTTTTTTAAGGATTTTATTTATTTGACGGAGAGAAACACAGCGAGAGAGGGAACACAAGCAGAGGGAATGGTAGTGGGAGAAGCAGGCTTCCTGCCGAGCAGGGAGCCCGATGTGGGGCTCCCAGGACCCTAGGCTCATGACCAGAGCCGAAGGCAGACGCCCAACGACTGAGCCACCCAGGTGCCCCTGATGCATAAGTTCTTAATCACAATAGCTTCATCGGTCACTAAATCAGGAGCACCCCACCCAGGGCTCAACAGAAAGCATCCCACAGACATCCTAGACTGAATGGTCCAGGCACCCAGCTCTGTTAGAAAGTTTCCACTTCTGTCACTGAAGAGAGGATTATTTGCACCATACAAAGCAAAACACACTTTTGCAGGGACGTCAACCTAAGGACTAAATCACACACTCTGGACTGTTATTCCAACGCCAACATTTGTCACTTGGTGACAGGCACCACCCACCGCTGTGCAGTTTTTCACTTTCTAGAATCAATCAGGTACCAGAGCTATTTTAAAAATAGTGTAGGCTTGCGCTGCGAGAAAAGTACACATCCACCACGCATGGCCACACATAGCAGGTACGTGCATGATTCAGAGCCTCACCCTCTCTGTGACGCGCTGCGATTAGGGCAATGCGGCACGTGTGTGTTCTCTGTGGCGACATATGCTGAAACTGTGCTTACGGGAGAGGGACGTGGATGACTCAGTTTGGTGATGCCTCTTCGGAAAACGGTGTTTAGAACAGCACGCAGCATCTGCTTCTTTACTGTGTCGTGTTGAAACTCTGTTTAGACGAAGTGGGTGAGCGATTAATTCAGCATCGCTGGGTCTCTGCTATACTGTGTGTTTAGTGCCGTGTGGCGCATACATTCATATTTTCTTCACCCAGGGTGAAAGCCCGTGTTTAATAAAGCTCCATGCGTGATTGAATCCTTATAAAAATGTCTCTGAAAGTGTGTCATTAGCAGAGCGGGGCGTATGTTCTTTTTTCTTTAGTGATACATATTGCAAGATTGTACTTATCCAGGCTAGGAGTGTGCCAGATGGAGTAGAGTGGAGTGATTTCTCTCCGAAACACAAGAGTTTAGCACGGAGTGCTGCTTGGACATCTTTAGGGACATGTTGTGAAACTCTGAATATAAAAGGTAGTCACACAATTGATCTGTTTCACGGTTTCTCTGTGAAATATGTTTTTTTCAAAGCAAGGGGTTTTTGTTTGTTTTTTTGTTTGTTTGTTTTGTTTTGTTTAGATTTTATTTGTCAGAGAGAATGAGACCACATGGAGCGGGGGTGGCACGCAGAGGGAGAAGGAGGCTTCCTGCTGAGCAGGATGACCAATGTGAGACCGGATCCCAGAATCCTGGGATCATGACCTAAGTCGAAGGCAGAGACTTAACCGACTGAGCCACCCAGGCGTCCCTGTGAAATATGTTTGAATCAATGTTTGGTGCATCTTAATAACATGCAAAAACTCTGTGTTTACTATAAGTAGGTGTTTGATTCATTATCACAACATGTTTCTGAAACCGTGTTTTTTTTTTTAAGATTTTTTAAATTTATTTGACAGAGAGAAACACAGCGAGAGAGGGAACACAAGCAGAGGGAGTGGTAGCGGGAGAAGCAGGCTTCCTGCAGAGCAGAGAGCCCGATGCGGGGTTCGATCCCAGGCCCCTGGGATCTGACCTGGGCCAAAGGCAGCAGCCTAATGGCTGCGCCACCCAGGCGCCCCTGAAACTGTGTGTTTAGCAACATGTGGGGCTTGACATTTGTGTAAACTGTATTGGACAGAGCTAGGGGCATGATTGATTCATTATAGCAATGATGTCTCTGGGAAGTGATGCAATTATCACTGTGCCGTTTACACTGTTTTTAGTGACATATGTTGAAACACAGTATTTTACTGAGCTATTTGTAGAAGTGAATATTCATGCTGCTATATCTGTGAAATGCTGTGTTTAGAAGTAAGGGGATCATGAAATTCATTCTTCCATGATTCATCTATAAACACTGCATTAGGGGGCGCCTGGGTGGCTCAGATGGTTAAGTATCTGCCTTCAGCTCAGGTCATGATCCTGGGGTCCTGGGGTAGAGCCCCAGGATGGGCTCCTGCTGAGCAGGGAGTCTGCTTATCCTTTTCCCTCTTCTGACCCCCTCCCTCATGTTCTCATGTGCTCTCTCTCAAATGAATAAATAAAAAATTATTTATTTATTTAAAGATTTTATTTATTTATTTGACATAGAGAGATCACAAGCAGGCAGAGAGTCAGGCAGAGAAAGAGGGGAAGCAGGCTCCCTGCTGAGCAGAAAGTCCGATGCGGGGCTCGATCTCAGGGGCCTGAGATCATGACCCGAGCCAAAGGCAGAGGCTTTAACCCACTGAGCCACCCAGGCACCCCTAAAATGGTACATGTGTATAAAAGGGTGTAAAAAAAGACAAAAGATGATTTGTATTTCACCCTTTGGCGAAAGATGTTTGAACTCTGTGTTTCACTAATCTAGATGCATGCGTGAATGAGCATGGTATTACCTACGTGAAACACATTATTTAGAAATGTGCGAACATGGGGGTGCACATCCCCAGGGTCCTGGGATCGAATCCTGCATCAGGCTTCCTGCTCAGCTGGGAGCCTGCTTCTCCCTCTGCCTGCTGCTCTCCCTGCTTGTGCTCTCTGTCAAAATAAATAAGTAAAATCTTAAAAAAAAAAAAAGTATGTGACCATGTATTTTATCCTTCTGGGGCATGATTAAACCCTGTTTGCAGGACTAGTTTGTGAGTAACTGGGAGGTGACGTTACTCAATGAACCTCTCTGTGTTTAGATGTGTGTGGGGGTTGCCGTATGTTCCTCTGGCTATAGTTTTACACTCTGTGTCTGATGGGGCTGAGCGTGTGTGTGAAGGCACATCTCTGTGAAAAACTGTGCTTAAAAGCATGTGGTACGATAATTCATTCTTCTACGAAAATTTTTTTTTTTTTTTAATTTTTTTTTCTATGAAAATGTTTAAACACAGTATTAAGATTGCCAAATGCAACTCTGTTTAACTGAGCTAGCTGCATGAGTTAATGAACATGCTTTCTATATATATATATATATATTTTTTTTTTTAGATTTTATTTATTTATTTGACAGAGGAGAGAGACCACAAGTAGGCAGAGAGTCGGGGGGGAAGCAGGCTCCCCACTGAGCAGAGAGCCCGATGCGGGGCTCGATCCCAGGACCCTGAGATCATGACCTGAGCCGAAGGCAGAGGCTTTAACCACTGAGCCACCCAGGCGCCCCCGAACATGCTTTCTATATTAAGAACTGTGTTCAAAAGGACACACTTCATGTGCCTCATGGTTTAAGTCATACAGATTTAAACCCTGTTTCACCTCTCTAGGTATGTGAATGAATGAACACAGTTTTATGCCTGTGAAATGCTATGTTTAGAACACTGTGATTCATGGAATTTTATTCGTCTGTGATCTATAATTCAACTCGCTGGGTTTTTTGTTTTGTTTTGTTTTTAAAGATTTTATTTATTTATTTGTCAGACAGAGAGAGCACAAGCAGGGGGAGCAGCAGGCAGAGGGAGAGGGAGGAGCAGACTCCCCACTGAATAGGAACCCCACTTGGGGCTCAATCCCAGGAGCCTGGGATCGTGACCTGAGCCAAAGGTAGATGCTTAACCGACTGAGCCACCCAGACGACCCCCTCAAAAAGAAGAAAATTTTCAAATAAGTAATCCAAGTTCATACCTTAAGGAAAAAGAAAAAAAGAGTAAGTTAAGCCAAATGCTAGCAAAAGGAAGGAAATAGTAAACATTAGAGAAAACACAAAATAGAGAATAAAAGAATAGAAAATAACAATGAGACCAAACTGGTTCTTTGAGAAGATCAACAAATTTAAAAAACATTTAGCTAGAATCAGGAAAAATACAAAAGACAAGACTTAAATTACTATGAAAGGGGAACATCGCTACCAATTTTACATAAATTAAAAGGATCATAAGAAAGTACTATGAAGGGTGCCTGGGTGGCTCAGAGGGTTAAGCCTCTGCCTTCGGCCCAGGTCATGATCTCAGGGTCCTGGATCGAGCCCCTCATCAGGCTCTCTGCTCAGCATGGAGCCTGCCTCCCCATCTCCCTCTGCCTGCCTCTCTGCCTATTTGTGATCTCTCTCTCTGTCAAATAAATAATAAAATCTTAAAAAAAAAAAAGTATTATGAACAATTATACACCAACAAATTGGACAACCTACAAGAAATTGACATATCCATAGAAATGCATAATATTTCTATTTCATGAAGTAATAGAAAAATCTGAAAAGATCTATAACTACTAAAAAGACTGATTCAGTAATCAAAAACCTCCCAACAAAGAAAAGCCCGGAAAAAAAAAAAAAAAAAAAAAGACAAAGAAAAGCCCGGGACCAGATGGTTCACTGATGAATTCTGCCAAACATTTTCTTTAATTTAAATTCAATGAATTAACATATAGTGTATTATTAGTTTCAGGGGTAGAGTTCAATGATTCATCAGTTGTATATAACACCCAGTACCCATTACATCATGTGCCTTCCTGATTAAGAGTCTCTTATGGTTTGTCTCTCTTTCTAGTTTGGCCTTGTTTAATTTTTCCTCTCTTCCCCTATGACCCTCCCTTTTGTTTCTTAAATTCCACTTATGAGTGAAATCATATGATAATTGTCTTTCTCTGATTGACTTATTTAACTTAGCATAGTACCCTCTAGTTCCATCCATGTTGTTGCAAATGATAAGATTTCATTTTTTTTGTGGTTGAGTAATATTCCATTTTGTATATATACCACATCTTCTTTCTCCATTCATCTGTTGATGGACATCAGGACTCTTTCCATAGTTTGACTGTGGTGGACATCGCTGCTATAAACATTGGGGTGCACGTGCCCCTTCAGATCACTACATTTTTATCTATGGGGTAAATACACAATAGTGCGATTGCTGGGTCGTAGCATAGCTCTATTTTCAACATTAGGAAGAACCTCCATACTGTTTTCCAAAGTGGCTGCACCAGCTTGCATTCCCACCAACAGGGTAAGAGGGTTCCCTTTCTTTGCATCCTTGCCAACATGTGTCATTTCCTGACTTGTTAATTTTAGCCATTCTGACCAATGTGAGGTGGTATCTTATTGTAGTTTTGATTTGTATTTCCCTGATGCTAAGTGATATTGAGCATTTTCTCATGTGTCTGTTGACCATTTGTATGTCTTCTTTGGAGAAAAGTCTGTTCATGTCTTCCGCCCATTTCTTTTTTTTTTTTTTTTCCTTCTTTTTTTTTTCTGCCCATTTCTTGACTGAATTTTTTTTCTTTGGGTGTTGAGTTTGATAAATTTCTTTATAGATTTTGGATATTAACCCTTAATCGGATAAGACTTTTACAAACATCTTCTTCCATTCTGTAGGTGGTCTTTTGGTTTCATTAACTGTTTCCTTTGCTATGCAAAAGCTTTTTATCTTGATGAAGACCCAATAATTCATTTTTGCCTTTCTTTCCTTTGCCTTTGGAGACATGTCCAGCAAGAAGTTGCACAGCCAAGGTCAAAGAGTTTGCTCCTGTGTTCTCCTCTAGGATTTGGATGGATTCCTGCTCACATTTAGGTCTTTCCTCCATTTAGAGTCTATTTATGTGTATGCTGTAAGGAAACTGTCAGTTTCATTCTTTTGCATGTGGATGTCCAACACCATTTTTGGAAGAATAGACTGTTTTTTCCCCCATTGGATATTCTTTCCCTCTTTATTGAAGATTACTTGGCCATAGAGTTAAGGGTCCATTTCTGAGTTCTCTATTCTGTTCCATTGATCTCTGTATCTGTTTTTGTGCTGGTACCATACTGTCTCAATGAGTACAGCTTTGTAATAGAGCTTGAAGTCTGGAATTGTGATGCCACCAGCATTAGTTTTCTTTTTCAACATTCCTTTGGCTATTCAGGGTCTTTTCTGGTTCCATACAAATTTGGGATTATTTGTTCCAGCTCTGTGAAAAATGTTGATGTTATTTTTTTTTTTTTTTAAAGATTTTATTTATTTGACAGAGAGAAACACAGCGAGAGAGGGAACACAAGTAGA
>CM053619.1:6460360-6484885 GCA_028646535.1 Procyon lotor
TGGAACCTGCTTAAGATTCTCTCTCCTTCTTCCTATGCTTCTCCCCACTGCTCATGCTCTCTCTCTTAAAAAAAAAAAATCGGGGCGCCTGGGTGGCTCAGTCGTTGGGCGTCTACCATTCCCTCTGCTTGTGTTCCCTCCCTTGCTGTGTTTCTCTCTGTCAAATAAATAAAAAAAAAAACACCTTTAAAAAAATAAAAGAATAAATCACTTAGACGGACTAAACAGTATATTCAAACTGGTAGAAAAAAGAGTTAGTGATCTTAGGGATAGATTGAGAGAAATTTGAAAGCTGAAGAAAAGAAAGGAAAAAAAAATGAAAAAAAAAATGAACAAAACCTCGAAGAACTTTGGAACAACACGAAATGCAGAGTTGAGAAAGGAGCAAAAAATATTTGAAAAAATAGTGGCTGAAAACTTCCAAAATTTTTGAAAAACAATGAACTGATTTCCAGGAAGCTCAAAAAGTAAGGAAAGATATGGAGAAATGGCTTATCAAATAGAGAATTATAGCCAAGAAACAGAAATTGCATATATGAATCAAATAGGAAATTCTGGAGTTAAAAAGTACAATGAGTGGGGTGCCTGGGTGGCACAGTCAGTTGAGCGGCCGAATCTTGGTTTTGGCTCAGGTCATGATCTCGGGGTCCCAGTATTGAGCCCAGCATCCAGCTCTGTCCTTGGCATGGAGTCTGCTTCAAGATCCTTTCTCTCCCTCTGTCCCTCCCTCATGAGCTCATGGAGTCTTTCTCTCTCTAGAATAAATAAATCTTTTTAAAAAAGTAAGATGAGCAAGGTGAAAATTTGATTAGAGGGCGTCATCAGCTGCTGTGAACTAGCAGAAGAAAGAACCAGCAAGCTTGAAGATGGAGCAATAGAGATTATGCAACTGAAGAAGAGAGAAAACATAGAATGGGTAGAAATAAACAGAGCCCCCAAGACGTATGGGCTATGCTTAAGTACACCAACATACATACAATAGGAGTGTCAGAGGCGAGGAGAAAGAGAAAGGAACAGAAAAAATAATGACTTAAAAAATGTCTCTAATTTGCTGGAAAGCATTAATCTGCATGTCCAAAAAGCTCAAGGAACTCCAAATAAGATAAATACAAAGAGGGTTGGGTGACTGTCTTTGGCTCAGGTCATGATCCTGGAGTCCCAGGATCAAGTCCCCCATCGGGCTCCCTGCTCAGCGAGGCGTTCGATTCTCCCTCTGACCCTCCTCCCTCTCATGATCTCTCTCAAATAAATAAATAAATAAATAAATAAATAAATAAATAAATAGACAAACAAATAAATAAATAAATCTTAAAAAGAAAAAAGATAAATACAAAGAGATCCACACCCAGACAGACCAGTAAAATTGCTGAATGACCAAGGGAAAACCTTGAAAACAGAGAATGACTCATCCCATACAAGGGAACCCTGATATGATTTCTCATTAGAAGTAAATGGAGACCAGAAGGCAGTGAGATGACATACTCAAAATGCTGAAAGGAAAAAAAATGTCAGCAAGATTCATATACCCAGAAAAACTATAAACTATCTTTCTTTAAAAAAAAAAAAAAGATTTATTTATTTTAGAGTGAGAGTACACACTAGTGGGGGGAGGGGCAGAGAGAGAGAGAGAGAGGGAGAGAGAGGGAATCTTAAGCCCAGTATGGAGTCTGACATGGGGTTCAATCTCATGACCCTGAGATCATGAACTGAGCTGAAATCACGAGCTGGACGTCCAACTGATTGAGCCACAAGGTGTTCCTAAAAACTATCTTTCAAGGGGCGCCTGGGTGGCTCAGTGGGTTAGAGCCTCTGCCTTCGGCTCAGGTCATGATCTCAGGGTCCTGGGATCGAGCCCCGCATTGGGCTCTCTGCTCAGCAGGGAGCCTGCTTCCCCCTCTCTCTCTGCCTGCCTCTCTGCCTACTTGTAATCTCTCTCTGTCAAATAAATAAATAAAATCTTTAGAAAAAAAAAACAACTATCTTTTAAAAAGGAAGAAAAAGTAAAGATACTCCCAGAAAATTAAAGAAATGAGAGAATCATTGCTAACAGACCCACCTTAAAGACACACAAAAGAGTCTTTTTTGGGCTGAAAGCAACTAAATTCAGATGGAAATTTGTAACAGAGAGAGAAACAGAGAACTGACAAAGATATTTGTAATCATAAGAAATTATGTAAATGCATATTTCATCTTCTCTTTTCCCTTAACTAATTTACAAATTAAGTTTTAAATTGATGATCAAAATATAAGAGCTGAAACCATAAAAATTTTAGGAGAAAACATAGGGGTAAATCTTCATTATTTTGGATTTGGCAGTGAATTCCTATATATAATGCCAAAAGCCCAAGCAACAAAAGAAAAACAGATAAATTGGACTCCATAAAAATTAAAAATGTCTGTGCATCAAAGGACACCATTACGAAAGCGAAAAGACAGGGGCGCCTGGGTGGCTCAGTTGGTTAAGCATCTGACTCTTGGTTTTGTCTCAGGTCATGATCTCAGGATTGTGGGATTGAGCCTCGCCTTGGGTTCTGTGCTGAGCAGGAAGCCTGCTTAGGATTCTATCCCTCCCTCTCCCTTTGCTCCTCTTCATCTCTCTCTTCCTCCTTTCTGAAAAAAAAGAAAGAAAAAAAAAAAAAGTGAAAGGACAACCTACAGTATGAGAAAAAATATTTGTAAATCATATATTTGATAAAGGTCTAGTATCCAGAATATATAAAGAACTCCTACAACTCAGCAAAAAAATGCGAATGATCTGATTAAGAAAACAAGATTCGAGGGGCGCCTGGGTGGCTCAGTGGGTTAAAGCCTCTCTCTGCCTTCGGCCCAGGCCATGATCTCAGGGTCCTGGGATGGAGCGTTGGGCTCTCTGCTCAGTGGGGAGCCTGCTTCCCCCTCCCTCTCTGCCTGCCTCTCTGCCTACTCGTGATCTCTCTCTCTCTCTCTCTGTGTCAAATAAATAAATAAATAAATAAATAAATCTATCTTAAAAAAAAAAAAAAGAAAACAAGATTCAAGTGGATACTTCTCCAAAGAAGATATACAAATGGCCAATTAGCCTATGAAAAGATGCTCAGCATCATTAATCATTATTAGGGGAATGCAAATCAAGACCACAATGAAATATTTCACACCCATCACAGTGGCCATTATTAAATGAATCAAAACAAACAACACTGTTGCCAAGGATGTGGAATCATTGAAACCTTGGTGCCCAGCTGGTGGGAATGTAGATACTGCAGCCACTGTGGGAGACAGTATGGTGGTTCCTCTAAATATTAAATATAAAATCTACATAAAATCCAGAAATTCCGCTTTTGAGTATATTACCTAAAAGACCCGAAGGCAGGCACTCAAACAGATATCTGGACATCCATGTTCATAGCAGTATGATCGACAACAGCCAAAATGTGGAAACGATCCAAATGTCTACCAACAAATGAATGGAGAAACAAATATGGAATATCATTAGACCGTAAACAGGAAATAAATTCTGATACATGCTACAAGATGGATGAACCTTGAGAACCCTATGCTAAGCAAAATAAGCCAGACACAAGAGAAGGAAGGCTGTTTGATTCCACTTATATGAGGAATCTAGATTAGTCAATTTCGTAGAGACAGAAGGTAGGGTGGTGGTTATCAGGGGCGAGGGGAGGAGGGATGGGAAGGTAGGATTTAGTAGGTCTGAAGTTTCCGTTCGAGATAGGGAAGAGGGTTCTGGAGACGGATGGAGGTGAGGGCTTCACGGCAGTGTAAAGGGTTGAACTGTACACTGAAAAATCATTAAAGTGGGAAACTTACATTTTGTATATCTTACCACAGTAAAAATAAATTGATTCCTTTTTTAACTGAAAAGAAGTGTTAAAGGGCGCTGGATGGATTGCAGCTTGCAATCCATAACTGGGTTGCGGGTAAAAGATACGGGGCTGGGATAGAAGGAGACATCTAGTGCACCCTCCCCCTTCTGCTGAGTGAAGATGGGTTATAGACAAGGTTCAGCCCCTGGTAGAAGGTGGGGTCTGCCCCCACCCCCGCTTCCTTTAAACAAAGTCGCACTGTTGTGGAATTAGAGGATAATCGGTAGATCCCAGAAGGAGTTGATCATAGAGACATTCGAGCTAATGGCAGGACTTCCATTCATGGTAGGTATGAGGGGCAGGGTAGGGAGGCCGGCTGAGTTCCACAGGAGATGGAGGGGGAACAGGTCTGTGAGCCAGAATAGGGTGAACCCGTCCTGGGCTAGGCTGGTCCACTTCGGTGGCCTAAGGAGCCATAGTTGCGACTGTGGGCATGTGGGGCCCTGGCTGGCAAGGAGCCATGCCTATACCCTTAAGGGCTGTGGGCAGCACAGCCTGCCCTATGCCCAGTTCCTGGGCCGAGCTGCCCACTGACCCACTCTTACCCAACTCATGCCAGGAAAGAAGTAGTAAGGACCAGGGCCTGTGGGCAGGGCTGAGTGCAGACCATGGTGTTCCTGGCCAGCCACAGTCTTCTTCCAGGGCCTGAATTAATTTGGTCCCCTGGGAAGACTTGCATTTCTGGAGCCCAAATCTTGAGTTGTGGTTGGGAAGATTCATGACAGTAAGGAGTAGGAATGGTAACGGTCATTGTTTGGTATCTTGTTATTTTTTTTGGCCTCTTTTCATTACTCCTCATACCAGCCCCCTTTGAAATGGAATGCTCCTGTTTTGCATATGGGGACACTGAGACATGGGGGACAATAGTGTGCAGGACAAGGGTCTACAGCAGGTAAGTGGCACAGTCAGAACCCTGGCCAAATCCATTCCACAGCTCCTGTGCTCGGGGCTACATTCAATTTCTTAGTGCCCTTCAGCCTGCTTACGAGGAACCACATGTGTAATATGTGTCATTGACCGAGTTGGGCTTTGTACCGGCCAGAGGGAAGGAGAATGCACATCATGGGAACCTCTTATGGGATTTGGGCACTAAGGGGGTGATTTGGTGCAGGGTCCCATCCAAGGAAGCCAGGGATTCGCTCCACATCCAATGCTATTACAAAGCAGGGAACAATCTCACAATTGGGCACTTTGTGGATGGCACAGTGACCTTATTTGCATCTGTTCTTAGATGTAATGATGAAACGGCTTTGTTTTGTCTCATTTTACCCCGGTCTCAGAGTAACCTCCAAGGCCGATAGTCTATGAAGGTTCGTAAGTCCAACAGAACAAAATGGCCTGGCTGTGAGCCTCAGACAGGCTCATGATCACATTGAGATCTCGCTATGAATATTAGATCAATTCCAGATGTCAGGGGCTGCTTTTTTTTTTTTTCGCCCTCTCAGTTTCTCTTTTGGCCAAGGACAGATGACGTCAGGCTGCGGGACATTAATTCATGATGTCTAGATTTTTACTCTTGTCAAGATGTTGTTGATTAAGAACAGAAGCACGTGCATTACACATACTCCGTAGCTGACCCAAGTTAATCTCTGTTTTTCTTTCTCTTGTAGGATGAGTTGTGGGGTCACCTGATGTGACAATGACAGCAGTAGCATTGAGAACTCTGGACGAGATCTATAAATCAACTGTGAGAGAGACAAGTAACACAAACAAAATGACTATTGATGCTTGTGATGGGTCTCCAAACCGATAGGTCCCACAATCCAGTGGGTCTGATTTGGAAAATCAGGTCCTTTTCCTTTAGCTTATGCCTACTCCAGACTGCTCCATATGCTCTGTGGCACTTAGGTATGTGTAACAAGGTCCTATAGCCTCAAGACTGCCCCCCCACACCCCCCTCATCCCCCCGCCGGTTGGCTAAGAGCAAGTCAAAGGCTATGATTGCCAGGACCACGTTAGCTAATGCATTTAGATGAGTTTCTTGGGTCTTCAGAACAGAAATGTCATCTTTGATGACTTTTGTGAAGGTCAGAGAAAAGTTTGAACACCTTTCTGGCTGTTTTGGTCCTTATGTGGGAGATGTATTTTGTGGAGCATGCATGAAAAGGCCACCAATTGTCCCTTCTGGAAGTTTTTAAGAATGATGTGTGTTTCGTTCATTTTACGAGCTTCTGGATGTCCTTTTTTTTTTTTTTAAGATTTTATTTAGAGAATGCGTGAGCAGGGGGAGGAATGGCGGGGGAGGCAGAGGGAAAGGAAAGAACCTCAAGCATGGAGGCTCTGCAGAGCCCCACGTGTGGCTTGGTCTCGTGGCCCTGAGATCATGACCTGAGCTGAGACCAAGAGTTGAACGCTTAACTGACTGAGTCCCCCAGGCACCCCTGGATGTCCTGTTTAGGACACATGATTGACTGGAATGGTGGTAGTTTTAAATATCTGGATAACTCTACCAGTTACCAGTTAAATATCTTATCATAACTCTACCAGTTACCGTGTACCAGGTTACTGGGACATGTTAGAATATGGTAGACCAGCACAAGTCTGATGTCCATATGAGAAATAATATCCTAGTGAAGTCTATATCGTATTGGGAGCATAAATATCATTTATTATAATAGGAATGAGTCCTTTAGACTGTGTTTCTTGAGTCTTCACTGATATCAATACGGTAATTCAAAATGGCCTTTTGCTTAGCTCACCTAAGGAGGTTTTGTGGTTTTTTTTTTTTTTTTTAACCCAAAAATCCAGTTTGGAACTTGTAGACTGAACAATTACTGGCACTCATGCAGGGCTGGGAAGTGATCCAACATGGAAAGAGCTTGTAATACATGGGACTAGATAGTATCTCCTTCGAAAGGCTGTTGTACTTTGTTTCGGAACACGGCTAAACTACTAGAGATCCATTTGATCCTTTCAAGCTGTTTGTCAGCAGAAAATCCCACACTCTTTAAAGGAATTCAGTGCCACTTGGGACCTGACAATGTAAAAGTCACAATGTCTAACATTCAATTAAAAATCAGTAGGCCATGGGTGCCTGGATGGCTCAGTCGATTAAGTGCCTGACTTTGGCTTGGGTTGTGACCTCAAGGTCCTGGGATCGAGGCTGGCATCAGGCTCCATGCTCAGCAGGGAGTCTGCTTGTCCCTCTCCCTTCACCCCACCCCCTGCTCATGCTCTTTCTCTCTCTCAAATACATACATAAATAAAAATATTTTTTAAAAATCAGTAGGCTTGATTAGGAAAGGGGAAAACCCATCACAGGCTACGGTGTGGATAAACCTTAGAGATATTATGCTAAACGAAATAAGTATGCTACAAGAGGACAAATATTGTATGATTTCACACATATGAGGTCCCCAGAGTAGTCAAATTTATGGAGACAGAAAGTAGAGTGGTGGTTTCCAGGGCTGGGTGGGGGAGTTGTTTTTTAAGGGGGACAGAGTTTCAGCTTTGCAAGTATGAAGTTTGAATGGTGGTGATAGCTACACAATAACGTGAATGTACTCAACACCACTGAACTGCAGGCTTAGAAAATTATTATAGTAGCAAATTTTGTGTTACATATATTTTCCCAGTAATTTTTTTTTTCAGAAAAAATCAAAACACATAGAAAGAAGCAGGAAGATATTACCCATAATCAAGGGAAAAATCTATCCATAGAATCAGATCTCTAAGTGACAGAGGTAATGGAATTAATAGAAGACATAGAATTAATAAATTAGAATTAATTTATTAATTAATTCTGTTAATTAATTAATAATAATCAGTTCTTTTTTTTAATTTTTTTTTTTTTAAGATTTTATTTATTTGGCAGAGAGAAACACAGTGAGAGAGGGAACACAAGCAGAGGGAATGGTAGCGGGAGAAGCAGGCCTCCCGCAGAGCAGGGAGCCCGATGCGGGGCTCGATCCCAGGACCCTGGGATCATGACCTGAGCCGAAGGCAGACGCTTAACGACTGAGCCACCCAGGTGCCCCAATAATAATCAGTTCTATTATCATATATTATTATATAAAATACATAATATTATTATATATTACATTATAGAATTATAATAATTATTAATTAATAATCCTATTAATTAATAGAATTTTATTCTATCAGAATAAATAGAATTAATAAAGACATAGAAACAATTATCCTAAATATGCTTTGGGTGCTCAGGAATGCAGAGGATCAGGAGCGAAATAGAAGATATTTTAAAAAGAAAGACCAGATGGAATTTACAGCAGAGTAGATATTAGAGAGTAAAGATCAGAGAGGAAAATACAAAGAAAGAATGAAAAGAGGAAGGAGAATAGAACATCAGGGACTTGTGGGACAATATCAAATAGTCCACCGTACATGTCCTTGAGGTACTAGAAAGAGAAGAGGCAGAAGAAACTTTTAAAGAATGATGTCCTGAGGGATGTTTGGGTGGCCCAGTCGTTAGGTGTCTGCCTTTGGCTACCGTGGTGATCCCAGCATCCAGGGATCGAGCCCTGCATCGGGCTCCCCACTCGGCGAGAAGCCTGTTTCTCCCTCTCTCATTCCCCTTGCTTGTGTTCCCTCTCTCTCTGTCAAATAAATAAATAAAATCTTTTTTTTTTTTTTAAATAATAATGTCCTGAAATTTTCCAAATTTGATGGAAACCAACAGATGCAGGCTCAATAAACCCTAAGCACAAGAAACATAGAGAAAACCCCACCAAGGCCCATCCTATTAATAATTACTTTATTTTTAAAAAGATTTTATTTATTTATTTATTTCAGAGAGAGAGAGCACGTGCATGTGAGCAGTGGGAGGGGCAGAGGGAAAGAAACTCAAGCAGACTCTGTGCTGTGCGTGGAGCCCTACGAGGGGCTCAATCTCACGACCCTGAGATCGTGAGCTGAGTGGAAACCAAGAGTCGGATGCCCAATGGACTGAGCCACCTGGGCACCCCATATTAATAATTACTTTAAGTGTAAATGGCCTAAATAGTACAAACAAAAGGCAGATATTATCAGACTGGGGAAAAAAGCAAGACCCAAAACACGCTCTCCATAAGAAACACAGTTTAAATATAAAGACACAGCTGGTTAAAAACAAAACAACGAAAAAGTTACACCAGGCAAGCACTAAAGAAAACACACCCGGAGGAGCTGTATCAATATCAGACAAAGCAGACGGCAAAAGGACTTTGACTTTCTCTGTGACAGAGAAACATTTCATAACTGCATTCAAGGGAAGACATGACATTCCCGAGTAACAAGACTTTGAAATATATGAAGCAAAAACTGATAGAACTATTGGGAGAAATAGACCACCATACCATATCATCTATATCTATATCTATATCTATATCTATATCTATATCTATATCTATATCTATATCTATATCTATATCTATATCTATATCTATATCTATCTATATATCTCTCTATATATATCTCAATATCAGATTTACAATATATTTATAAACAGTCCACCATTACAGTTAAAGATTTCAACACTCCTCTCTCCGTAGTTGATAACCAAGTAGATACAATCAGTTCGGACCCAGAAGGCTTAGCAATGCTGGAGACCATGTTGACCTAATTATCATTTTTTAAAAAGACTCCACCCAATAACAAAAAGAATTTTTTTCAACCGCTCTTCTTTCTCCATGGTTCCCTCCCTGACTGAGGAACAGGAGTTCTTGCTTTCTCCTGATTCCCCTGTAAATCTGCAGGGGAGATGCCCGCTGCGCAGGTGGAAACCTACCGAGTTGTGTGCTCCGATCGAGTGTTTGTGGAGCTCCCTGGACAAAAGGCGGACTTGATTCCCTTGTGCCTCCTGAGAGGGGGGGAATGATGGAGAGGGATTCTTACAGCATGCTGGAAATGCACCCGGGCTGAAACTGACCCAGGCATCACTTTGGGGCCTTGGAAATTAGGATACTCATTTCTTTGGGGATATAGAACTGATAAAAATAGCCTACCGAGGGGCGCCTGAGTGGCTCAGTGGGTTAAGGCCTCTGCCTTCGGCTCAGGTCATGATCTCAAGGTCCTGGGATGGAGCCCCACCCACACTGGGCTCTCTGCTCAGCGGGGAGCCTGCTTCTCCCTCTCTCTCTCCCTGCCTCTCTGCCTACTTGTGATCTCTCTCCCTGTCAAATCAATAAATAATAAAATCTAAAAAAAAAAAAATAGCCTACCGAGAAGATAAGTCATGGCCATGTGTAAAACAATATCCTTTTTCAAGGGCTCCATTAGAGGAAATCAAACTAGTTATTTTTCTAAAAAATTAGACAACAAACCATCTTTTTTTTTTTTAAAGGGACACTCACCCTGTCATAGTCCCATACCTCCAGCAAGCAAGGAAGGTGAATTTGAGATAAAGCGTTGACCCCTGTAGGGATTTGAACCAGATCTTAGGGAAGTGAACGAGTTTGCCCTTTCATTGAGCCCTGTGGTCCCTACAGCTGCAACTTTTCTGACTTTGATTCTGTCACCTACAAAGTTTTTCTCTACATTCTGCTGTTTCCTTTTTTCTTTTTTCTCTTTTTTTTCTGTCCCTCTCACTAATGAGCTCAAGTTCCCATTCGCTTTTACCTTTGAAGGAGTCTGATGTGTTTATAGCAAAGGATTCCTCAGGAGTTTTGGGACTCCTACTATTTGTCTTGCTCTCTCGGGAAATCTGTCTCACTGAGTGATCTATAATTATTTGGTATGTGGATGATTTGCTGGTAGCTTCGGAAACTAAAGAGTAATGCAAAACTGATCCTTTAGCTTCCGACAATTCCTCGCCTCTCAGGGACACAAGACCTCACTAGACAAACTGCAGTATTGCCAAACTGGGGCCAAATGTTTTGGGCACTTGTCACGGAAGGCCACAAAGTGTTAGAATGTAGGAGTTGGCCAGTTTTGCAGTTGAAATAGCCTACTACAACAATAACAACAACAACAATAAAAAAGCAACTTAGACAATTTGGGGGACTAGCAGGATATCTTGACCACAGTGGGTTCCAGCTCTTGTAGAGCAGACAAATCCTCCGATAGACCAACTGATTGATAATATTCTAGACCCTTGTGTTTGATCCTTAGAATCTGGAGGAAGCTTTCAAACAACTGACATTGGCTGTGGTCTCTCCCCAAGCTGTGAGGATTCCAAATTTTGAAAAATCTTTCCACATGATTTGTCATGGAAACAAAGGCACTGGCTGCTAGCAGAATTTAACTCAAAAGTTGGCATTTGACTCTAGGCCAAGAGCATTATTTCCAAGTTCTTCTGGATGCCTCCAAGCTGTGGTGACAGCAGGCACCCTTATTGAAAGGGCCAAGCCTTTCTTTGAGTCCTTTGACTTCTTGGCATATCATGGGCCATCTTTCAAGTGCAGAAGACCTGGCATGGCAGGTGCACCATTATCAGACCAGCTCCGACCAAGGAGTATAACCCAACCCCAATGTTGTGCTTCAGAGGCATGACCTCCTAAACCATGCTACTCTGTTGCCTGAGCAAGTAGATGGCCAGGACTATATGATGGTAACAGAGTTAGCCATTAGGCCCTAGTTGGATTTATCGATCATTCTATTTTAAAATTCAGATTTGATCATGTCTCCTGCTGGGTCACACTCAGAGACAAAAATGGCCAAGACAAGACTTCCTGCAACAGTGGTGGCTGCTTTGTCAAGCCTCCTTAGCTCAGGTTTTGCCTGAAATGAAATCAGCATGAGTGGAGTTAACTGCTAGTAGCTACTAGGATCATAACTCTCAGCTGAGGATTTAGAGCACCTCTACCTACTGAGAGTAGATATCTGTTTAGGGTCTGTCGAGCAACAAGGCAAACTTGGAAAAATAGGAGATTCTTGACTAAGATGGGAACTAAAATATCTCATGGAAAATTAAGAGCTGAGTCATCAGGCTTTGCAGCAATCAGTTGTAGCGCTCATGTGGGGCAAAATGTCGGCTCCTAAAGGAGATGATTTTGCTGACAGAGCTGCTGGAACCCCTGTTAAAATGTGGCCCCCGACCTTAGATGTCCCATTTCTATTTTTTGTTTTGTTATTATTTTTTAAAGATTTTATTTATTTATTTGACAGAGAGAGATCACAAGTAGGCAGAGAGGCAGGCAGAGAGAGAGGGGGAAGCAGGCTCCACTGAGCAGAGAGCCTGATGCGGGGCTCGATCCCAGGACCCTGAGATCATGACCTGAGCCGAAGGCAGAGGCTTTAACCCACTGAGCCACCCAGGGGCCCCTAGTTTTAAATTTTATTTTATTTTCTCAGTGTTCCAAGATTCATTGTTAAGGCACTACACCCAGATGTCTCATTTTTTGGGTCCCATTTTTAATATAAGTCATTTCTGCTCATTTTCAAAAACATGCTTCATGAGAGGAAATGGACACATTTCTCAAATGTCTTGAGAAAAGGGCTAAAAGTAATTCATTTGGACCCTGGGAATCTGCTCACAAAATAATCCCTGTACCATACTTTTCATCTTCCTGGTTTATAATGGGCTGTCAACAAAATGATCTGAGCCAATCATCTGAGAGGGATATTAAAGGCACTAACTAGACTCTTACTGTGACCACCAAACAGGACATTATTTCAAATGTATCAGAGATGCACTGTGGTGTCTGTCCATAGAATTCTTTCCCGGCCATGGCCAAGGTCGGCATAGGAGGCATTTGGGGCAGCTCAATTCCATAGAATTGACAGCTGTGGAAGGTAAGAGATCTTTGTGTCTTTATGGTTTGCGGGATGTGTAGGGGGCCTGACGTCCACTGTCACTCAGGGGTCGTGCAAATCATGCTAGGATAAGCACTGTCCTCTCAGCCCTTTGGACAAGTGGAATGGATGACTCCAACTCTGAAAGCTTCATTCTACCAGGAGAAAATGGTTTACCACCAGTCCTGCTAGAAATGAGAGTGACTGTCCCAGAAAGCACAGTGTCTCTCCCTTTGAACTTAGGGACTTATGTTTGACAGGCCCAAGAATTTGGGTCCGAGACCATATTCTGTGCCCAGTTTAGCTGAATTCTCTCATAAACATGTTCAATACTTAAAACGGATTCTCTCCCCAGAAACTGTGAGACATAATATCATAGGGACCTGGAAGGACCCATTGGAGGAGGTCTGCCACCCCTCTCTGCTGGGGGATTTCATGTACATAAAGTTGTTCCTGGGGACAGATGCCTGTCACCAGACTGGTGTTCTGATACAGATATCAACGTGAAAGAAAAATCTAGTTGGATTCATGCTTCTAGTGTGAAGTCAGCATCTCAGGAGGAAGAGACTGAGGTCCCCACAAGGACTTGAAACAAGTTTTCTAGAATCACTGATATTGGTACGGAGCTCAATAAAAAAAGAGCTTTTTTTTTTTCCTTAAAGAGCTTTTCTAGTGAAATTATTATTATCATAAACAGCCTTGCTGTCTTATGCACAGTAGTGATTATCTCAATTACTTCAAGACTCACAACTTCCTAGAAACAAACATGTTCTTTGGAACATTGCTATTTCTATTTTTATTCCTATTTCTTTTGAAATGGTTTCCACAACTACATTTTTCTGTTCTTTTTTTTTTTTTTAAAGATTTTATTTATTTATTTGAGAGAGAGAAAGCAAGCGCAAGAAAGTAGACAAGCAGGAAGAGGGGCAGAGGGAGAAGCAGACTCCCTGATGAACAGGGAACCTAATAATGCAATGCAGGGCTCAATCTTGGGACTCTGGGGTCATGACCTGAGCCAAAAGCAGACGCTTAATGACTGAGCCAACCAAACACCCCCACAATTACATGTTTCTGATCAGCTCCCTATTGTACTCCCAGGAAAGACACAGTCTGGACATACAAGTCCAACAACATATTATCGGCAAAGTGAGGTTGGGACCATCTACATGAGCAACTTTTATAATGTTAAAGTAAAAGGAATGAATATGCATCTTGATGCTATTCAAGAAAAAATTGCTTGTGACAGAGAGTCATAAAGCAGACTTTATTCAGGATCATGGGGTAGGTGTAGGGACCTCTGCAAAGGGGGTCTTGCAGTGGGGGAAGAGATTGGGGTCAAGTCCAGACACAACAAAGAACAGTGGACATTTCTAGCCAAGGAGTGGGGCAGGGGTGGGGGAGGTCAGTGAATGGAAAATTACCAAGGGGCCGGGGGGATTCTGGCTAAACTGACCTAATAAGAGTCTTGGTGAAGGGAAGCCAGGGAGATCAGACATTACCTGGGTGATGAACCCCATCAGATATCCAAGCTGATCAGATATAAGGGTGGGGAGTTCTGGCTAAACTGACTTAGCAGGATACTTGCTAAAAGTGGGCAACACAGAGATAAACATGGAAGCCAAAAAGTCAGGGCCTACGTGAGAAGTGAGTCCAGAAGGTCTGGTGTAGAGCTAGGTCAAGGAGAGAATTTTTGTCAATACTCAAGCCCAAAATTTGACACAGAATGTCTGAGGCTTATAGTCTTTACAACTGGACTCCTGGGCACTCCCTTCATGGAATTTACTTATTAAGGGGTCCATCCAAGGACACAAAGAAACCTATTAGATACAATCTTTGGAGGAATAAAACAGGCAAGGTCTAGCTAATGCTTTTTGATGTTAATACTTTGACCAATAAATTCAGTGCTTCAGGACAATTACAAAAACTTGTAATATGATTGCAGTAGAAATGGGGGACGCTTGGAATTGGACTGTTGGGAATAATTTAATGCTGGAAGAAAAACTCACCACCAAGTTCTCAGTGGTGCTGAGCGACAAAGCAGCTTAATGGTTAGCTACTGAGCTGCTCTGAGATCCACCGCTGGCTCAGCAGGACAGACCTGATATTGTAATACATTATTGACCTGGACTGATGCAAACAATAGTCTACTAGTGTTTGTCCTCAAGACTTAGAACACCTAGAGCCGTGGACAGTACACACTGCAAACTGAGTCTATACTATTCCAAGGGTCCCTTACAAGAAATTTTCGCTACCAGATCATGGCCATGGGCATCTTGACGTCTTGCATAAAGAAATATTTTTTAGTATTAGCCAAACTATGGAAAGGGCCTAGATGTCCATTAACAGATGAATGGATAAAGAAGATGTGGTAGATATGTATACAATGGAATATGATACAGCCATCAAAAAACCCCCAAATCTTGCCATTTGCAATGACGTGGATAGAAATAGAGGGTATTATGCTACGCGAAATAAGTCAATCACCAAAAGACAATTATCATATGATCTCACTAATATGAGGAACTTGAGAAACAAGACAGAGGATTATAGGGGAAGGAGGGAAAAATGAAACTAGATGAAACCAGAGAGGGAGACAAACCCTAAGAGACTCTCAACCTCCGGAAACAAACTGAGGGTTGCTGGAGGGGAGGGGGGTGGGAGGGAGGGGGCGGCTGGGTGATCAGCATTGGGGAGGGTATGTGCTACAGTGAGTGCTGTGAATTGTGTAAGACTAACGAATCACAGGCCTGAACCCTGAAACAAATAATACATTTTATGTTAATTTAAAAAAAAGAAAGAAATATTGTTTAGGATGATAGAAAAATTACTGAAGGACCTCAATTATCATGTAAGTGTGAGTTTACTTGTGCGATTGATGGGAACTTAGGACAAAGATATTGGCCTTACAAGAAAAACTCCTAAAATGTTGGATTATCAGGCTTTGGAGTTATGCTATTCCTTCCACTAAGATGGGGTAAGACTTTTTGAGCAACTACATAATACCCAAATAGTTAATCTTGTGAGAGGGCAAACAATAAAACCAACACATTTGTAAAATTAATGTGTGCTGAAGGAGGATTTTTGCACATTGCTTATCAATGGGGCTTGTGACACAGTTCCCACCCACCTCCACACCCCTTCCCACTGCCCTCCTGCAAAATGGCAGCTTGGCATATAGAGGATTTGAAGCTGAAGGAATTTAAGAAATGGTAGATTCAGGAGGGGCTTTCTGACCTTCCCCTAAAACAGATCATGAAGCTCTCATGTGAGAGGTACCCTCCTTATACCCAGAGGAAAGGAGCACGCTTATCTCTGAAGATGAAGGGACAGGGAGAGGAATCGGAATGAACAGGCTTTGTTTAGTTTCCCATTCTATCATACTTTTCCAGAACTTTCCACTCTTCATCAAACCTAGCATAAAAATACTCAGGCATAACCACTTCCTCCCGTCTTCATTTCCTTGTGAAGACTCTCATGGCACATGAAACTTATATTAAATAAATTTGTATGCTTTGCTCTTATTAATCTGCCTTTTGGTATAGGGGCCCTAGCCAAGAATTTAGAAAAGGATTTTTAAAAAAGATTTTATTTATTTATTTGACACAGAGAGAGAGATCACAAGTAGGCAGAGAGGCAGGCAGAGAGAGAGGGGGAAGCAAGCTTCCCGCTGAACAGAGAGCCCAATGTGGGGCTCGATCCCAGGACCCTGAGATCATGACCTGAGCCAAAGGCAGAGGCCTTAACCCACTGAGCCATCCAGGTGTCCCTTAATTGTTTGTTGTTGTTGTTGTTGTTGTTATTGTTCTTGTTTTTAGAGAGAGGGAAAGAGAGCTTGTGTAAGCTAGAGGGGGGGCAGTGGGCAGACAGAGGGAGAGAGAGAATCTTAAGCAGACTCCACACTCACAGTGGAGTCCAATGCGGGTTTCATCTCATAACCCAGAGATCAAGACCTAAGCCAAAATCAATAGTCAGATG
This sequence comes from Procyon lotor, assembly GCA_028646535.1. NCBI lineage: Eukaryota > Metazoa > Chordata > Mammalia > Carnivora > Procyonidae > Procyon > Procyon lotor. The sequence continues at coordinate 6,476,866 of CM053619.1, forward strand.
CTTAACCAACTAAGCCACTTAGGTGCCCCTTTTGTTCTGTTTTTAACAAGCGAAAGGAAAAGATATTTTTTCCTCCCTTACATAATCAAAAATTAGCTTTAAATAAATATGTCTGTTTTTGGTATACATATTTGAAGACTTTTCCCACAAGTCCATATCGTACTAAATTTTCTAATTCATCCCACTATGATTCTGATAATTCTGATAATTTGCTTTGCATTTTACCACAGAATCGCTGAATAGTTCAAAGACTGCAAAATGCGGAGAGAAAAGCAGAAACAGCAATGTGAGATCATTAGAAATTATAGTGTTCCATTAAAATAGCAACAAAAGGGAAAAATCACCAGGGTAAATAAAAATAAGATTGAATTTCCTTTCCAAAAGGAGAGGGATCTTTTCTCCCCCTCCTTTTCTTAGAACCCTTCCTCGAGAAAACTTGTATTTGTATCTGTCCTTTTGATATGCATGCAAATCTTATTAAAGCTTAAATAAGCCTCTTATAAGAATTAAAACCTAGGAAGATTTTTTAGCAGGGCCTGGAAGCCATGTCTTTTCAATGTCAACATCAGGGAAGATAATGACCCATCTCCCTGTCACCATGGGAATCCAGCTGAGGCACCTTGACTACCTGCTCAGCATAGAGGTACAAGAATTTTCATTTTCCTTCAGAAAGAGGCCATTAACTAGCACGGACGGCCACCCCAATGACCACAGAGTGATCATTCACCCAAGGAATGCAGAGTGAATTTGAAAGCATGTACAGAGAATGGAATTGTTGAGTCCTCTCACCTGACAAGTGCTCATACCTGAGAATATGTGCATAAAGTCAGTCATATCTGCTTGGCTACATGAGAATAGTGGGCTTTCTTTTCTGTCTTAATAATTTTATGTGTTAACTAGCAGGTGACCTGTGACACAGGCCCATCTGAGTTAATGCTTATTCAGTAATAGAGCTATTCCTTTTTGACATTAGTAGGGAAGGTTTTCTGGGTGACAGATTTTATTTTTAAAAACGTTTTTTGGAGCACCTGGGTGGCTCAGTGGGTTAAGCCTCTGCCTTTGGCTCAGGTCATGATCTCAGGGTCCTGGAATAGAGCCCTGAATCGGACTCTCTGCTCAGCAGGGAGTCTGCTTCTCCCTCTCCCTCTGTGCTCTCTCTCTCAAATAAATAAATGAAATCTTAAAAAAAAAAAAAAAAAAAAAACCAAAAAAACCTGTTTTCCCACGCTTACTCCCTGGCTCGACCGCTGCCACCAGGGTGTAGGAGAAGAAGGAGGAGGAGCAGAGTTGAGCCCGGTGAGAGACCAAGAGAAGAGCAGCTATTCTAGGAACAGAAAATTGACCACTTTCTAGAAGGTAGGACGTGTAGAGAAGTGAATCCGAGGTGACATACGGGAAGATAGACGGGGGTGAGGGGTGGAGGGTGGGGGGCGGTGGCTCCCAGCAATCAGTAGAGCAGCAGAGCACAAAACGGGAACTTTTAGAAGTTTGTTCCACCGAGGGACGTCACTCAAGAGGCTAAGCAGGGGGTGGAGCCCTCACAGGGACAGTGTGGTCTCAGGACCCTCAGAGACACAGAAAAACTGGGGGTGTCTGAGTGCGGCAGAGCTCCCAGGTATCAGAGGGGGGAAGCCGGTGGCAGAGATGGAGCCAAGGAGGGGGTCTCAGCTTAGGCTTACCTTAAACCATGATCCAAGGTGTAGTCGGGCCACTGCCTTTTGAGCAGGGACCCCACAAGTGGCAGACCCGGGGAGACTCACCTTCCTCCTCCAGGAGGAGCAGCGTGGCAGCGCTGTAGGAATCTGCTGGGTTCAGAGACTCCAAACGGGGCCAAGCGCCAGAGATAGAAGTGCTGGGTCATAGGCCAGCTGAGTTTGGCGTGTCCAAAGACAGGGAGACGGGAGGGACTGACTGCTTTTCTCTGAGGGCGCACTGAGGAGCGGGGCCCTGAGTGCTCAGCTCCTAAGGGTTGGAAACTGGGAGGCCGCCATCTTCATTCTTGTCCTCCACAGCCAAACGGAAAGTGTTCAGGGAACAAAAGCTATGAGAACGAACCTGAGCAGATTACTTAGCCAGGCCCATGGTAAGGGCGGTGCAATTCTGCCTCAGGAAAAGACATTTTCTCCCCCAGAAGATCCTCAAGAACATCCAGCCAAGACCGAGTTCACTGATCAATGTGAACTGCAGAACTCCAGCGCTAGGGGAAAGCAAGACATAGAATTCATAGCCTTTTTTCTTGTGATTCTTTAGTCTTTCAAAGTTAAATTTTTTTACTTTTATTTTACTCTTGTTCTATTTTTAAAATTTTTCCTCTTTCCTATTTTAACGTTTTTTAAACTATTTTATCTTATCAATAACTTTTTAAAAATCTTTAGTTTTCATTGATATAGTCATATTCTATTCCTTCATTGTATTTAACCTTATTTTTTTATACATATAGATTTTTCTTTCTTTAAAATTTTGGGATATAGTTTCTTCTAATAGATCAAAATATACCCTAAATCTAGCACACAGCTTTGTTCTAGTCTCCAGCCTGATCACATTCTTTTCTTTTCTTTTTTTTAAAGATTTTTTATTTATTTGACAGAGAGAAACACAGCGAGAGAGGGAACACAAGCAGAGGGAATGTAGCGGGAGAAGCAGGCTTCCTGCTGAGCAAGGAGCCCAATGCGGGGCTCGATCCCAGGACCCTGGGATCATGACCCGAGCCGAAGGCAGACGCTTAACGACTGAGCCACCCAGGCGCCCCTTTTCTTTTTTTTTCTTTTTTCGACCAGCTTCTTATCTTATCAATTCCTTTTTTAGAATCTTTTTAATTTTCATCTTCACAGTCATATTCCTCCCTTCATCATGTTTACCCTTATTTTATACACACACACACACACACACACACACACACACACTTTTCTTTCTTTAAAATTTTAGGAGGTAGTTTCCTCTAAGAGACCAAAATACACTCAAAATCAAGTGTGTGGCTCTGTTCTATTCACCAGTCTAATATCTATATCTATATCTATATCTATATCTATATCTATATCTATATCTATATCTATCTATATCTATATCTATATCTATATATTTGGGTTTTTTTTTTCCTCCTTTCTTCTCCCCCCAGTTTGGGTCTCTTCTGATTTGATTAGTGTATATTTTTTCTGGGGTTGTTGCTACCCTTTTAGTATTTTGTATTTGTTCTCTCATTCATCTGTTTTTTTTTTTTTTTTTTTTTTTAGTATTTTATTTATCTATTTGACAGAGAAAAATCACAAGTAGGCAGAGAGGCAGGCAGGCAGAGAGAGAGAGGGGAAGTGGGCTCCCTGCTGAGCAGAGAGCCAAATGCAGGGCCCAATTCCAGGACACTGGGATCATGACCTGAGCTGAAGGCAGAGGCTTTAACCCACAGAGCTACCCAGGCGCCCCATCTCATTCATTTATTCTTATCTGGATAAAATGGCAAGGTGGAAAAACTCACACACACACACACACACACAAAAGAACAAGAGGCAATACCAATGGCTAAGGACCTTAATCAATACAGATATTAGTAATATGTCAGAACTAAAGTTCAGAATGATGATTATCAAGGTGCTAGCTGGGCTCGAAAAAAGCATGGAAGATACTAGAGAATCCCTTTCTGGAGAAATAAAATAACTGAAATCTAACTAAGTTGAAATCAAAAAAGCTATTAATGAGGTGCAATAAAAAAATGGAGACTCTTACTGCTAGGATAAATGAGGCAGAAGAGAGAATTAGTGATACAAAAATCAAATGATGGAAAATAAAGAAGCTGAGAAAAAGAGAGAACAACAACTACTGGATCATGAGGGAAGATAAATGATACCGTAAGATGCAACAATAGTAGAATAATTGGGATCACAGAAGAAGAAGAAAAGAGAGAGGGGGGCAGAAGGTATTTTGGAGCAAATTTTAGCATAGAATTTCCCTAATTTGGTGAGGCGAACAAGCATCAAAATTCAGGAGGCACAGAGAACCCCCCTCAAAATCAATAAAAATAGGTCCACACCTCATCATATAACAGTAAAACATACAAATCTCAGGGACAAAGAGAAAATCCTGAAAGCAGCTCGGGACAAGAGGTCTGTAACATACAGCAGTAGAAATATTAGATTGGCATCAGACCTATCCACAGAGACCTGGCAGTCCAGAGAGGACTGGCATGATAGATTCAGAGCACTAAACGAGAAAAATATGCAGCCGAGAACACTATCTTCAGCTAGGCTGCCATTGAAAATAAAAGGAGAGATAAAAAGTTTCCAGGATAAACAAAAACAAAAAGAATTTGCACACACCAAACCAGCCCTACAGGAAATACTGAAAGTGGTCCTCTAAGCAAAGAGAGAGCCTAAAAGTAACGGACCAGAAGGGAACAGAGACAATATACAGTAATAGCCACCTTACAGACAATACAATGGCACTAAATTCATATATTTCAATAGTTACCCTGAATGTGAATGGGCTAAATGCCCCAATCAAAAGACACAGGATATCAGAATGAATTTAAAAAACAAGACCAATTGATATGCTGTCTGCAAGAAACTCATTTTAGACCCAAAGACACCAATTTATCATGCTAATGGACATCAAAAGAAATCTGAGGTGGCAATCTTTATATCAGATAAATTAGATTTTAAGCCAAAGACTCAAATAAGAGATGAGGAAGGACACTATATCATACTTAAAGGGTCTATCCAACAAGAAGATCTAAAATTTTTAAATATCTATGCCCCTAATATGGGAACAGCCAATTATATAAACCAATTAATAACAAAATCAAAGAAACACATGAACAATAATGCAATAATAGTAGGGGACATTAACACCCCCCTCACTGAAATGGACAGATCATCTAAGCAAAAGATCAACAAGGAAATAAAGGCTTTAAATGACACACTGAGTCAGATGGACATCACAGATATATTTAGAACATTCCATCCCAAAGCAACCAAATACACATTCTTCTCTAGTGCACATGGAACATTCTCCAGAATAGATCAACCAATACCAAAATATTGGGATCATTTCCTGCATATTTTCAGACCACAATGCTTTGAAACTAGAACTCAATCACAAGAGGAAAGTTGGAAAGAACTCAAATACATAAAGGCTAAAGAGCATCCTACTAAAGAATGAAAGGGTCAACCAGGAAATTAAAAAAGAATTTAAAAAATTCATGGAAACAAATGAAAATGAAAACACGACTGTTCAAAATCTTTGAGAGACGCAAAGGTGGTCCTGAGAGGAAAATATGTAGCAATACAAGCCTTTCTCAAGAAACAAGAAAGGTCTCAAGTACACAATCTAACTCTTTATATCTAAAGGAGCTAGAGAAAGAACGGCAAAGAAAGCCTAAACCCAGCAGAAGAAGAGAAATCATAAAGATCAGAGCAGAAATCAATGAAATAGAAACCAAAAGAACAGTAGAACAGATCAATGAAACTAGGAGTTGGTTCATTGAAAGAATTAATAAAATTGATAAACCCCTGGCAGGACTTATCAAAAAGAAAAGAGAAAGGACCCAAATTAATAAAATCATGAAAGAAAGAGGAGAGATCACAACCAACACCAAAGAAATACAGTTATAAGAACATATTATGAGCAACTATACACCAGAAAATTTGACAATCTGGAAGAAATGGATGCATTCCTAGAGACATATAAACTACCAAAACTGAACCAGGAAGAAATAGAAAACCTGAACAGACCCATAACCAGTGAGGAGGTTGAAGCAGTCATTAAAATCTCCCAAAAAACAAGAGCCCAGGGCCAGATGGCTTCCCAGGGGAATTCCACCAAACATTTAAAGAAGAATTAATACCTATTCTCCTGAAACTGTCCCAAAAAATAGAAATGAAAGGAAAATTTCCAAACTCATTTTATGAGGCCAGCATTACCTTGATCCCAAAACTAGCCACAGACCCCATCAAAAAGGAAAATTACAGACCAATATCCTTGATGAACACAGATGCAAAAATTCTCACCAAAAAACTAGCCAATAGGATCCAACAGTACATTAAAAGGATTATTCACCACGATCAAGTGGGATTTATTCCTGGGCTGCAGGTTGGTTCAACATCTGCAAATCAATCAATGTGATACAATACATTAATAAAAGAAAGAACAAGAAGCATATAATCCTCTCATTTGATTCTGAAAATGCATTTGACAAAGTACAGCATCCTTTCTTGATCAGAACTCTTCACAGTGTAGGCATAGAGGGTACATTCCTCAATATCATCAAAGCCATCTATGAAAAACCCATAGAAAATATCATTCTCAATGGGGAAAAACTGAGAGCTTTTCCCCTAAGATCAGGAACACGGCAGGGATGTCCACTATCTCCACTACTATTCAACATGGTACTAGAAGTCCTAGCCTAAGCAATCAGACAACAAAAAGAAATCAAAGGCATCCAAATTGGCAAAGAAGTCAAACTCTCACTCTTTGCAGATGATATGATACTTTATATGGAAAACCCAAAAGACTCCACTCCAAGACTGCTAGAACTTATACCGGCATTCAGTAAAGTGTCAGGATATAAAAATCAATGCACAGAAATCAGTTCCATTTCTATACACCAACAGCAAGACAGAAGAAAGAGAAATTAAGGAGTCTATCCCACTTACGATTGCACCCAAAACCATAAGATACCTAGGAACAAACCTGACCAAAGAGGCAAAGCATCTGTACTCAGAAAACTGTAAAGTACTCATGAAAGAAATTGAGCGAGACACAAAGAAATGGAAAAATATTTCATGCTCATGGATAGGAAGAACAAATATTGTGAAAATGTTTATGCTACCTAAAGCAGTTTATACATTTAATACAATCCCTATCAAAATACAATCAACTTTTTTCAAAGAAACAGAACAAATAATCCTAAAATTTGTATGGAACCAGAAAAGACCCCAAAGAGCCAGAGGAATGTGGAAAAAGGAAAGCAAAATTGGCGGCATCACAATTCCAGACTTCAAGCTCTATTACAAAGCTGTCATCATTAAGATAGTAAGGCACTGGCACAAAAACAGACACATAAATCAGTGCAACAGAATAGAGAGCCCAGAAATGGACCCTTAATTCTATGGTCAACTAATTTTCGAAAAAGCAGGAGAGAATGTCCAATGGAAAAAAGACAGTCTCTTCAACAAGTGCTGTTGGGAAAACTGGACAGCCACATGCAGAAGAATGAAACTGGACCATTTCCTTACATCACACACGGAAATAGCCTCAAAATGGATGAAAGATCTCAATGTGAGACAGGAATCCATCAAAATCCTTGAGGACAACACAGGCAGTAACCTCTTCGACCTCCGCCGCAGCAACTTCTTCCTAGAAACATCGCCAAAGACAAAGGAAGCAAGGGCAAAAATGTACTATTGGGACTTCCTCAAGATCAAAAGCTTTTGCACAGCAAAGGAAACAGTCAACAAAACCAAAAGACAAATGACAGAATGGGAGAAGATATTTGCAAATGACATATGTGTACGTCTTTATTTGTAAAGGTAGCATCCAAAATCTATTAAAAAAAAACTTACCAAACTCAATACCCGAAGAAAAAATAAGCCAATCGAGAAATGGGCAGAAGACATGAACAGACATTTCTGCAAAGAAGACATCCAAATGATCAACAGACACATGAAAAAGTGCTGAACATCACTCGGCATCAGGGAAACACAAGTCAAAATCACAGTGAGATACCACCTCACACCAGTCAGAATGGCTAAAATTAGCAAATCAGGAAATGACAGATGTTGGCGAGGATGTGGAGAAAGGGGAACCCTCCTACACTGTTGGTGGGAATGCAAGCTAGTGCAGCCACTCTGGAAAACAGTATGGAGGTTCCTCAAAAAGTTGAAAATAGAGCTACCCAGCAATCGCACTACTGGGTATTTACCCTAAAGATACAAATGTCGTGATCCTAAGGGGCATGTGCACCCGAATGATTATAGCAGCAATGTCCACAATAGCCAAACTATGGAAAGACCCTAGATGTCCATCAACAGAT
>CM053619.1:6485385-6506906 GCA_028646535.1 Procyon lotor
TTTGTGGGGGGGTGGGAGAGAGAAAAGAAACAGGAAGGGATGGGGAAGGAGACAAACCATAAGAGACTCCTGGACTCATGAAACAAACTAAGGGGGGCTGGGAGGCAGGGGAGCAGGGGGAGGGATAGAGTGGCCGGGCTGTGGACATGGGGGAGGGTATGTGCTATGATAAGTGCTGTGAAATGTGTAAGCCTGATGATTCACAGACATGTACCCTGGGCAAATAATACATTATATGTTCATATAAATAAATAAATAAATAAATGGGAAAAAAAAGAAATGGGCAGAAGTCATGAACAGACATTTCTGCAAAGAAGACATCCAAATGATCAACAGACACATGAAAAAGTGCTGAACATCACTCGGCATCAGGGAAACACAAATCAAAACCACAGTGAGATACCAGCTCACACCAGTCAGAATGGCTAAAATTAACAAGTCAGGAAACGACAGATATTGGCAAGGATGCGGAGAAATGGGAACCCTCCTACACTGTTGGTGGGAATGTAAGCTAGTGCAGCCACTCTGGAAAACAGTATGGAGGTTCCTCAAAAAGTTAAAAATAGAGCTACCGGGGCACCTGGGTGGCTCAGTCGTTGAGTGTCTGCCTTCGGCTCAGGTCGTGGTCCCGGGGTCCTGGGATCGAGCCCCGCATCGGGCTCCTTGCTCGGCAGGAAGCCTGCTTCTCCGGCTACCATTCCCTCTGCTTGTGTTCTCTCTCTCGCTGTGTTTCTCTCTGTCAAATAAATAAAATCTTTGAAAAAAAAAAAATAGAGCTACCCTACCATCAAGCAATCACACTACTGGATATTTACCTTAAAGATACAGATGTAGTGATCCGAAAGGGCACGTGCATCCAAATGTTTATAGCAGCAATGTCCACAATAGCCAAACTATGGAAAGAGCCTAGATGTCCATCAACAGATGAATGGATAAAGAAGATGTGGTATATATATATGATGGAACACTATGCAGCCATCAAAAACCCAAAATCTTGCCATTTGCAACAACATGGATGAAACTAGAGGGTATTATGCTAAGTGAAATAAATCGATCAGAGTAAGACAATTATCATATGATCTCTCTGATATGAGGAATTTGAGAGTCAGGGCAGGGGGTCATGGGGGGAGGGGAGGGGAAAAATGAAGCAAGATAGGATCGGGAGGGAGACAAACCATAAGACACTCTTAATCTTGGGAAACAAACTGAGAGTTGTGGGGAGGAGGGAGGGGGAGGGGGTTTGGGGGGTGGACACTGGGGAGGGTATGTGCTATAGTGAGTGCTGTGAATTGTGTAAACCTGATGATTCACAGACCTGAACCCCTGTAGCAAATAATACATTATATGCTAAAAACAAACAAACAAACAAACAAAGAAAAGTTTTCCTCAACAGTGCAAGAGCCTGCCTTCTGTGTTACCGTAAGGTACAGTTTTACCGAATGCTTTATCATGACATAAAATAGAGCCAGAAGGTGTTTCCTTACTGCCCACCCCCGCCCCCTCACCCCAGTCCACAATATTTCAGGTTTTCAGCCCATTTCAAAGGGCAAATTTCTGCATGAGTTAGGGTTAAGATAGGCTCCGATGCTGTAATAAATAAACCAGTATATGTCATTCAGTTAATGCAGGTGAAGTTTCTTCCTTGCCTGGGGCATGGTTTAGCGCAGGTCCAGGGAGCTAGGGGCCTCCCGCTCCATGGTGTCGAGAGGCTAATAGAACAAAATACCACAGACCGGGTAGCTTGCAAACAACAAATATTTATATCTCACTCTTCTGAAGGTTCAAAAGTTCAACATCATGAGGCCAGCAGATTTGATGTGGTGGCTGGTGAGAGCCTACTTCCTGGTTCATAGACAGCTGTATACTCACCTGGTGCCAAGGGACTGGGGATCTCTCTGGGATTCTTCTCCGAGGGCACTAATCCCATTTGCGAGGGCTCCACCCTCATAACCCCATTGCCTCCCAAATGTCCCACCTCCTAATACCATCACATGGTGGATTAGGATTTTGACATATGAATAGGGTGGGGGTGGGGTTCAGTCCACAGCAGGATTTAAGAAGACAGGTTCCTTTGGGTGGTGGTACTGCCATCACCCACATTGGGACTGGCCTCTGAAGCAGGAACCGCAAGCCAAATCCCCAGATCTCTAACCCAGAAACATTTCACCTGAGAATCTTGGTGTCCGTGACCTTCAACAGGTCATAGAAATCAGCCGGGCTTCAGCACCCCTTTGGGACCTTGAGCACAGAGCCATGTGGGCTCTTGTGAATTCCAGAACTGATGTCGGAGACTTGGGAAGCCCCCTGATTGGGTTTGGGACCCAGCGGCCTGGTCGTGGAGTCTGGAGAGACTTGTGGGGTGAGGACTCCCCTAAGCAAGGAACCTGACATCAGAAGCCTTGGGTTCAAGTCTCGGCTGACGTCTGAGAAAGGTCTCTGAGCTTCCGTAGAAATGCGTACCAGACGTAAGGTGACATGAAATGGTTTCCAGACGTAAGGAAGGTGAGGTTTGGGAAGATGCTTTGAAACTAAAAGGCACAAGACAAATACTGCTTAGCTCGACTCATCTTGCTTCTGTGGGGCCCTTCCCTATCTTGGCTGTCAGCTCACTTCCATTCAAAGATCAGGGCGAAGTAGCCAGGGCAGCTCCTTCCAGAGCTGTTAGGTGGGAGTCTAGCTAGACAAAACCCTCCCTCAGGGACTCTTTGGCGTTCCCTCCACGAGGTTCTAAGGCTGGCAGCCCCAAAGTCTGGGAGGTTTTGTAGCTCTTGGGTCCACCACATGTTGATGGAAGGAACCAATCCAGGAAGGCTCTCTTGGCAAACACCGGACCAAGTGTGGGCCGTACCCATACCTCTGGCCGTGTCTCCAAAAATCAGAATCACCCTCAGCCCCTTGTCTTCACCCCACCTGTCCCCAACCCAGGCTTTGGGATTTCTCTACGTCATCATTTTGTCCTCACTTTCCTAACTGAAGCTTCTACTGTTGGACCGCGGATCCCAGACCGTGTCTTCTGCCTCAGGGCGCCCCCAGAGCTGAACGGGAGGGGGTAAGAAATCACCAAAGAGGAGCATCTTGATTTCAGCACATCTGACCTTGAAAAAAAATCTCTCTTCTGACGTGCGTGGGAGACACCAGCTGCGGGCCCAGGAGTTTGGAGCTCCCTGGCTTCTGCCTTGGGCCAGGTGGGGAGCGTTAGCTGAGACTTCCCCTCTCTGGGCTTGCATCTGGTAAAGGCAGGTTTGCACACAGTGGGGACTGCTCTAATTCTGAGATGGGGAGCTGAGGCAGAGAGGATCTCCTCTCTCCTGCCAGGACAGATTCCAGGAGACAGTCCGTTTGCACAGTCATCTGAGGCAGGAGGGACTAGGGGAGCAGGACCTCCAGTCCTCGTGGAAGGTGGCCCTTAGCCTTTGGCCTGAGCCCTCCTGCAACCCCCATGTGGGGCCTTGGACATCCAGCTCTCAGATCTCTTGAATTTTAGCCTCCCTCCTCCTGGCCACAGGTCCCCACAATGGAGTGCCTTTGTTCCCCTCCGCCCCAAAGCCCTCTGGGGGCTGAATTCAAGTCCTGTTTCAATAATTTACTGGGAAGCTGAGGCTCAAGCACACATATTTTATTTTTCGTATAACGCGCCCATGAATCCGTGAATACTTTACAGGGTGATAGCCTAGAAGTCTTCTGGCAGGACTTCCCTGTCCTGTGGAAGGGCGCTGGGCCCTCTGGGTTCCTGTGAGGGGCTGCACCCAGGTCTCCTGCAGACACGGGCTCGGGAAAGAGGGCGTGCTCGTGGCCGGGGTGGAACGTGTTCCCTTTGCTGTCCCCTTGCGGGACTTCCAGAGACTTACGAGCGCTGCCTGGTTTAGCTCAGAGTGCGATTACTGGTGTTTTTCTTTGGCATCTAACCCATTGCGGGGATGGCATTCCAGAAAGAACTTGGGCACTCTGCTGTCTGAGCAGGCTCGACAAAGGGCACAACCATGAGGGAATGGCTGCACGGAACCCCCATTCAAAGTGCACACATGGCCTCCCTGGGGCTGCAGAGGGGGAGGCCACCATTATCCTCATGGGGCAGCTTGGGGAAGAGTCGTCCCACCAAGTGCCTCCACTCTGGGGTTCAGGCCACTGTCCACCATAGCTGGACTCTTTGGTTTTGCCCGGTGGCCCCTCCTTTGTGCTCCCTGATCCTGAGCATCAAGGTCACTCCACCCGGGACTTCTCCCATCTGTGAAGGGCTAGATCCTCTCTCCCCAAGGGAGACTTCCAGAACGGTGCCTGCTCAACCTTCCTACAATCCGGGGTCGTCAGGGGGAAAATAAGCCAGGGTGGGGAGGGCGGAGCCTCGCTCTTGGTGGGAGACACTGGGGCCAAGTGGACCCGGGAACCATGGCAGGCTAGCGATGGTCTGCCACCAGAAACAGGCCCTACACTCTATTAACTGCCCCCAGACACTGCCGCCTGGCCCCAGGCGGCCTCTCCCGGGATCCTGGAGCCACCTCGATTGTCCGGCTCAGTCGGCCACCCAGACACTGGGCATTCCACCGGGGCAGTGAGGCACACGGCCGGGTGGGCCCTCGGCACCACCCCCAACCCCTCCCCTCCCGCACCTCCTTCCCTCCCACCGGGCATCTCGTGCTCCCTCTGGTCTCCTGGGCGCCCGTCACTCTTCCTGCAGCAGGGGCTCTCGGTCCCCTTCCTGCAGCCTGTCGTCCTCCTCCTTCTCCATGCAGCCCACGGTGGCCGCCAAGCCAGCGCCCACGCCGCCCCCGACCACGGCGGCCCCCGTGGCCCCCACCGCGGCTCCCGCCGCCACCATCCCGGCCTCGGCAGCCAGCGCAGCCGCGGCCATGCCCGCGCCCACCACGCCGCCCGCCAGGCCCATGAGCCCGGCCCCGACGGCGCCCCCCACGGCGGCCAGGTGGCCACAGAAGCGCATGGTGTACGAGTCCATGAAGACCTTGGCCTCGGCCTGCAGCTCGGCCTCCAGGGCGTCCAGGGTCTGCTCTCTGCCCTTGCACAGCAGGGCGGCCCCGTGGCGGGCCAGGATGGCGTCCTTCTGGGCGGCCAGGAGGTTGCGCATGGTGTCGGGCAGCACCCGGAGCGCGGAGAATATGCGCTTGGTGGCCACGTCCTGCGGCGGGGGGACAAGAAGGCGCGCTGGCCGCCCGCCCGGGAGCCCGGGGCCCGGCCTCCCGCGCGGGGGCCGCGGCTCACCTGCTGCCGCACGTACGCCTCGAACTCCTTCTTGGCAGCTTCCACCGTCCGCAGGTCGTGCAGCTGGGCGGCCATCTGTCCACGGCAAAGCCAGGCTGCCTCCCTCCTCCCGCTCCCGCCCTCGGCAGCATCCCAGGGCCCCTCCCCCTCACTCCCCCCCCTCCCCGCTCTCCCTCCCCACCCCTGTACCTCGTCCGCGGAGGCGAACCCGGGCCCCGTCCTCCCCATCCAGCCCGAGAGGTTCTGCGGAGACATCAGGGGAGGGGTCGGGGCGGCCATCGGGTCAGCGAGGCGGGGGGGTGGGGGAGGTGGGGGGGTGGGGGGCGCACCTTGATTTCCTGAGCTAACTGCTGCCCCGTGAGCAGGCGTCTGTCCCCCCTGGCCACCGGGCGGCCCTCGCTCCAGTAGCCCTGGCAGCGGCTCTTGGCGTGCTGGGGGGCTGCGCTCAGCACATCCGCCACGTAGGCACAGAGGTGGCCCAAATCGTCATCTGTGTCTGAGGAAGAGAGTCCTCATGCTGAGGAGACCGGGGGCTGAGCAGGACCGGGCTTTGGGAGGAGAAAGGGTGTCAGAGGCAGGGAGAAGCTCGCCGGGGGCCAGGGGCCAGGAGGTGGCCCGGAGGAGGGCTCCCGGGGACACTCACCGCCTGGGCTTCCGTGGCCTTTGCTGGCCCACCCCCGCCCCGGAGTGGGCAGCAGGTAACAGCGGGCTCGCCTCCCTTGGAGCAGCTCCTGAACCTTGGGGTATTTGCCGGAGGATTTCTGAGAGATGGATGCGGAGACCTCTGAATTAGGGACCAGGCTCCTGCTCTCGGCCCCCTCCCCCGTCCCTCCCCTTCGGCTCCCATCCCCTCCTTCCGCACCCCTCACCTGGATGATGTCACCCACGCGGCCCAGCCCTGCCTTGTTGGAGTGGGATGAGTCACGCACTAAGAGATCTAGGTGCTGGAAGAGAAAGGGGTCCTGACACCAGCAGCCAGGGGGCTGCTCGGGTCTGGGGTGACAGGTCCAGAAACGGGTGTCTCACCTGGATCGGCACCATCCCATAATGCCTGCCCATCACCTCGGCCACGTGGACAAACATCTGGGGGTGAGGCACCAAGGGTCACGGCTGGGGTCACCCCGAGGACTGTGGCTCCCTCCCCTCTGGGCCCACTGGGGGACCCCCACCCTCACCCCCGCACCCTGCCCATCCCCCACACTCCCGGCTCTGGGACTCTCCTGCCTCTCCCGACCAGGCATCCCACGCTTCGCCCTCTGCCCTCAGGCCCCCCAGCCCAGCTCCAGGTCTCGGACTCCTAGGGTGGAGGTGGAAGGCACAACCCGGCCTTCCGGTCAGGGCAGGGGTGTGGGCACCCCAGAACCAGATTTTCTCCTCACCTCCAGATATTCCAGGTCTGTATCCTTCAGCTCCGGGGAGGTGTTGAGGATCTGGAACCAAGGAGAACAAGATGGAAGAGGGTCTGCAAAGGCAAAGAGATACTGGGAAGACCCCGGTGAGGAGGGAGCTCGCAGGCCGACTAGGGGGCCGGGACGCAGGAGACACAGGGCCTGGGCTGGCCCTAAGGGTCGGCTGCTGTTGCCCTTCAGTGGCTCCCGGGGACCTTTGACTTGCATTTCGAACTTCACCAATTGGGGGCGTCCCTCCCTTGCAGGGGCAACCCCAGAACCTGTGGGGGGGGCCCGCGGACACAGAGGTCTGGGAGATCAGGGTAAGCCTCAGGAGCACTCCCCAGACCAGCCCCGGGGCTGCAAGAGCAGGGCGATGGGGCGGGGCCCCAGATCACAGCGCCCCCACCTGGTAGGAGCTCAGCATCGTGGTGAGGGCGCAGAGCTTGGTCCTGGTTTCTCTACTCAGCTCGGGACTCATGGCGTCCCCGGTGTCCACCAGGAACACGGCCACCTGCACGGGGAGTGGGAGAGGGGGGAGCTGAACCAAGGGGTCAGGCCTGCCTCACTCCTCCACGTGCTCCCCCCACCCCCGTCCCTGCCCTCTGCCCACCCTGTCTTCCTGTTCCTGCTTCCAAAGCTTTCTTCCTTCATTCCCCTCCCCGTTGTCTATGATCCCTCTGTCCCCCAACCTCTTTACTACCCCTCCCCCACCCAACAATCTTCAACCCCTCTGCCCTTCGTGCCCCTCACCTTCCTCCCCTCCTTCCCCAGCAGGAAAGGGTGGCTCCACATCCATACGCCCCTGGTGAGGCTATTGGCACCCCACCTGAACCCCTGCAGGGACCCCCCTCCTCTCGGCCAGCCGCCCTCCCCCGACTCCTGCAAGGCAGAAAAGAGAGCATCCGTTGGTCCATGTGGCCCCCATCCCCTGCCCAAAGCCAGACTGGGACCCCCCAACCTCAACCCGTCCCCTCCCCCAGCCCCCTGCCCCAGCCCCGCCCTCACCAGGCCGGGCAGGCCCCGGAGCAGGTGGTTGAGGAGGAAGGCCTTCCCTGAGTGCTGCTCCCCCAGGACGGCCAGGAGGCAGACAGGGGTGTCCCTGGCCAGGGGGTGCTTCAGGCAGCGGTTGATGGCCCCCATCCTCAGGATGAGACCCCCAGAGGCATTGATTCGGACCAGCAGCAGCGGCTCGGCCCTCACGGCACAGGCCTCCTGCGCCAGGAGAAGGAAGGTTCCCTGAGCGGCCAGGCGGGGCTGGTGGGACCCCAGGCTCCGTTTCCCACCCGGACATCCTAGAATAGAGCCAAGGCCGCCGGGCCCCTCGGGGATCGGAGCCAGGTCCCTCCACACGGCACCCTGCCCCCGCCCTGCTGCCCCCTGCCCCGCGCCAGGCCTGGTCCCCGGACCTGCAGCACGGCAGGCAGAGGCCTCTGTGGCAGGAGCTTCATCTTCTCCCCCAGACTCCGGAGGCCCCTCTTCTGCTTGCAGATCTTCCGGCACTCCGGGCAGCAGGGCGGCTCACAGCCGGGGATGCGGTGCGTGCTGAAGCAGCGCGTGCAGAAGTCATGGCCGCAGTCCAGCGAGATGGGTTCCCGCAGCCTCTCCAGGCAGATGGAGCAGGCAGGAAGCTCCCGGGGCGCCGCGGGCCGGGACCCCAGGCCCAGCTCCAACTTGGGGAAGGGCGTGTGGGACCTGAGGTGGGGTGGGGGCGGCAGAACAGGCTGTTGGGAGCAGCCCGGGGGGTGTAAAGAGTAGGGGCTGGGAGTTTTGGGGTGCAGGGTGCTCCTGCAGAGACCACGCTACGCCCATTCCTCACTGACTTGCACCCCGGAGCCGGGGACCCCAGAATGGGGGCGGCAGCGCCGTAGGGACAGTGCTCCCAGCAGGGAGGAGCCGGGATGGAGTCCTAACCCCGCCCCACCGCCACGGCATGCGGTCACGGTCACGGGCGAGCTCCTGCACGGACTGATCTGGGCCCCGGGTTCCTAACCGGCCAAGAGGAGAGGTTAGCAGCCCTTGCCTCATGGGGCTGTTAGGGCGCCTGGTGCCTGATACAAACGCTCCCCAAACGCCTCTCCCACAGCCTTCCACTGCAAGGGTTCCCACGGGGAGTCACTGGCTCTGGCCGGAACCCCCAGGAGTGATACCTACATACCCTGGGACCATCAGGAGAGGATGGGGGGCCTCCCGGTGGTGGGCAGATGGCGCTGCTTCTCATAGGATTCCTTTTGCGCCCCCCCCCCTCCCGGAGCTGGATTTGGGCTCGAGCAGTACCCATCGGATTCTCCCTGGCCCTCCCTCCACAGTCCGAGAGATCCAGCTTGGGGCCCTCCCCTGGGACGCCCTCGGGAGTCTGGTGACCACAGGGCCCACATTCCCGGACCCATGAAGAGTGAGCAGGCCTTGGAGCAGTCCGGCCGGCAGGCCCTACCGCTTACCAACTGTTGCGACTGCTTCCCATAAAGCTCCGTTTTCTCTCCTTGGAGACAAAATTGGGGGGGAGGGGTGGAATAAAACGTTATCTAGAAGAGAATCCAGATTTCTGTCCTCCTGGGTCTCAGTGGCTTCCATTCCCCTTCCGCAGACCCATCCCTTGTCCCCAGGTGGCCCCTTCCCACCCCCATCCGTCCCCCCCACCAGATCTCAGGACCCAAGACTTGCCTGTTTGCCGAGCCGGTGACAAAAGGAGATGATTGACAAGGCGGACCTCGGCATGGGGGGGCTGGGAGTGGGGAGAGGTCTGCAAGCGGAGAGAGGAGGCCCGAGGCAGAGACCCGGTCAGTGGCTGCTGGGACGGCTTTCCTCCCGGAGGGGCTGGCCGAGCTGTGGCAGGTGGAGGGTGGGTGCGTGGGTGGGGGATGGTCTCCCCAGAGGAGCCGACCCGGACTCGTCAGAGCTGGAAAATAAATGTGACAGTCAGGAAAGGAGAGGCTGCCTCTGGACTCACCCCAGGGGGAGGAGACAGGACTGCGGGAACCAGGGCTCCGGAGGAGGGAGGGACGGAGCCAGGCCCAGAATCCCTGGCAGAGGCTGGGATGCAGGCGGGCAAGCGAGGTGGTGAGTCGCCATGGAGACGGAAGGGAAAGATAAGGACAGGGAGGGGGGAGGAGGGATGGAGAGAGAGAAGCCATATGGGTGCACAGCGGAGATGGAGCCGTGGGCAGGCACTGCCCCTACTGGTCCAGCCAGGGTTCTTCCGGGGCCACGAGCACGGTGTGCAAAAGGAGGGGTGTGGGAAACGGGGGACGGCACCGCCCGAGCTGACCCGGAGAGAGACAGGGAGCCTCCCTTCCTTCACTAGAGGATCATTTCACTGAGCACCGGCTCTGTGTGGGGCCTCAGGATGCTGGCCTAGTGCACGTGGCCCTGCGCGTTGACCCCCAACCAGGCTCGGCCGCTGCAGCTCCCCGCCACTCCCCCACCCGGGTGTCTCTGACATTGGCTGTGTGTCCCCTGTGTCTCCCCCTTCCCATGGCTTTCACCCTGCTTCAAGCTTGTGACTGTCACCTCTGGACCTTCTAACTGCCTCCTGACTGGGCCCTTCCCATCTGCTGCCTAGTGCACGGCCAGTGTCATCCCCCTGAGCCCCGCTGACCCATGCTGCCCCGTGCTGCTCCAACACCGGCCATGGCTCCCTACAGCCCTCAGATCAACATCCAAACCACCTGGCCTGCATCTGTGGGCCTGAAACTTCCTCTCCAGCCTTTGCCCTCTCTCACCCTTCTCTGCTTCTGCACCTTGGCTCCATGTCCCCCCTGCCTGCAGTAGGGGGCTCCCCGTCTTTCCTCCTAAGAGACCCTCACAGGCCCAGCTCAGATGCCATCCTCTCCGGGAGCTTCCCTGTCCCCCCTTCCTGATTGGACGTGACCTTGCCATTAGGTGGCTCATGATTGGGCACCTGGTTGTGATCGCTTCCGAGTGGCTGCTCCAGGCTTGATTCCCAAGGGGCCCTGGATGCTTCCCTTCACTCCTCGGAGCTCTGAGGGGTCCCAAGCCCAAGAAGCTGGCCCTGGTCACTCTGGCTGGCTGTGTGGATGATGGATCAGGAGGGACGGGGCTGGAGGTGGGTGGGGGTGGAGGCGGCTACAAAGGCTCAGGCCCCTACTCAGGCCAGGCACTGGCACAGGCTTGTGGTCCCGCAGAGGGATGGGCCGGGTAAACACACTGCATCCTTGGGCTGAGAGCCTAGTGCTCCTGGAGAAAGGTCCAGCCTCCGTCCCTTTGCTCTTAGAGGCCCCTGCTGGTATCTGGGGCTCGGAGGGGGCACCCCTTGCCCAGGGGGACCGGCTGTGAGGGTGAGGTGTGGATGGCCCCATTCTATCCACGAGGCTCTCTCGGTAGGCCTGTGGATGTTTCTGTGGCCTCTCGGAAGGGCTGAAACCTGACGGGAGCATGAGAATCTCCAAAGTACAAGGAGAAGGTGTCAAAGCAAATATAATATGCGCTGAGTTTGGTGCTTGCTTCCTTCTGCGTGACGTCACCGGGTAAGACCGACCCGGCTTCTCATCCGGGAAGTCAGATTCAAATCAGGAGTGCCACGCAGTCCAGAAACGTCTCCTGAGCACCTGCTAAGTGCTGAGCCCCAGGCTAGATCCTGGGATCGGCGTCACATGTTCCTACAGACTAACAAGTAATTTGTTCTTTCCAGACTCACCACGGTAAAGATTATACGAATCCTCTTTGAAAAATCCAGGGCAGGAGCGCCTGGGTGGCTCCATCGGTTGGGCGTCTGCCTTCGGCTCAGGTCATGAGCTCAGGGTCCTGGAATCGAGTCCCACATCGGGCTCCCTGCTCAGTGGGGAGCCTGCTTCTCCCTCTGCCTCTGTCCCTCCCCCTGCTCTCCCTCAAATAAATAAATAAAAATCTTAAAAACAAACAAATAAATAATTCAGGGCAAAAAAATGTCAGTTCCCTGTGGGCTATGGCAACACGTGTTGGGGTGTGTCTGCTCTGCCGTGGAGGGAGATTTCCCCAAGGTCAGAGTTCCCCAGCATTGCAGGTAAGCCCTGCCCGGGAGGGGAGACTAGGAGGTGGCCTGGTGCCCCCCCTCCCCCAGGGACCACAGCGTCTGGAAAGGAAAGGAAGGAACTTGCTCTGCATCACCCAGAGGATGAGGATAGCGGGTGAGGATACCGTGTGGGTTCCCCACAGGGCTCCCAGCCCACCCTGGGGACCCCTAGGGTCAGGAAAGGTCCCACTGAGCCAGGCCTGGTCCTACAGGGGAGACAGGCCTCCGGGGTGCCCCTGGGAGCTGAGTGGTGACTTCAGAGAGAGCAGAGCCCACAGGGAGGGGCTGGGGCCAGAGGGCGGCCCTGGGTTTCAGGAGCCTGGACTGTGGAGCGGGGGTGAGTTCGTTCATTCATTCACCCTACAAACGTGGTGGCTCCTCCCACTCTGCGGGACCAGCTCCCAGGGGCCCAGCTCCGGCCGCTGACCTCCTGACCTTTGGCTCCAGCTTCCGGCCTTCGGAGAGGTCGGGGGAGTGACTTCCACCAAAGGACAGTCTCCCAGACTGGGCCCGTTTGGGAAGGCTTCTGGGTCCCCTGAAGCAGGCAGGAGCTGTTACACACACACACACACACACACACACACACACACACAGTCAACATAGCCCCACTTACACATTGCCCCTTGTCTGTATAGACGCCCCCAGAACTCATGCAGGTGTATACACTTAGACTTACAACCACACATGAACATCCGCACATTCATACGCTTGCTCCTGAACACACACACACACACACACACACACACATACTTGCATGCCAAGGCCCTCCTACTGTGCACACTCACACATGAGCTCACCCTTACTCCCATGTGCACACATATGAGCCACACGCTCCTACCCGCGGACGTTGTCCCACACCCCCTACGTGCATGAACTCACCCTCATAACATAACCTATGAGGGAGGCACTACGTTACTCTCATTTTGCAGGGGAAGAAATAGACCAGAGAGGTTCAGTCACTTGTCCAAGGTCACACAGCCATTCATAGCAGAGCTGGAACCCAAACCCAGACAGTCAGGCTCCTGCACCCGTGCCCTTGACCACTACATTCTGTGGTTTCCTGGGTGGCAGAAATCAGGTCTGCTGTCATCAGCCTGGAAAGCAGTCTGTGTGGTCTTGCTGTGTCCCAGTATGCAGTCACGGACTTCCGAGAAGGAAAGAAACGTTGGCCCAGGCCTGGTCTAGGTGGAGATTGGAATTGGGAATCAGGCAACTTCATTGTGGGTGGTTCTGACCCCAGCTGGCTGTATGACCTTGGGCAAGTCACTGATCTTCTCTGGGCCTCAGTTTCCTGATGTGTAAGTGGAAGGGAGATCAATGAGACCAGAGGGTCCTTCTACTGGAGAGTCCTGTTCCTCTCCTGCCTCCCTGGCCTGGAGCTTCCGGAGGGCACGGGGCAGGCCAGCACTCACCAGGAAGCCTGGCATTGTAGACACAGGTGAGCACTGGGTCCCTCCCCATCCAGCTTCCTTCTCTCTCTCTTCCTTCTCTCTGCCAGAGAGGGGCAGGCCATGGTGGGGTCATCACACCCTCCCTCACTGTCGCTGCCACCCAGCCCTCCCCATCCTCCGGCCTCCACCCAGCTGCCCAACAGCACTTCCTGCCTGGTGACCGACTGGGAGAAAGTGAAGGAAGCAAGCCCACATCTGGGGCTGAGGGGACACCTTTCCACCAGTCTCACTTCCCAGCCCCCTGCCCTCTCCACCCACCTCCCAGCCTGAGCCTCAGCTTCCCTTACCAGCCCCGCATCCCTGTCCGTGGTACCTCTCCCTGAAGGCTCTCTCTGGGTGTGGCCAAGACAAGATTCTGTCACTCCTTGTCTTCCATTGCTCCCACAGCTTCTTCCTCCTCAGTCTCTCCAGCAGACTCATGGGCCACTCCTAGACTAGGAAGTCTGTGAAGGTCTCTACTGCAGGTAGAGTCCAGAGACTCTGATCATTGAACACAATGTACTGTGTGTATGGACCTCACCCAGAGGCCTGCCAGGTGAATGGAGTCCACTCACCCACCCATCCATGTATCCTTCCATGCATCCATCTACCCATCCATCCATCCATCCATCCACCCATCCATCCATCCATGCCTCCATGCATCTATGCATCCATCCATCCATCCATCCATCCATCCATCCATCCATCCATCCATCCATCCACGCATCCATCCATCCATCCATCCATCCATCCATCCATCCATCCATCCATGCCTCCATGCATCTGTGCATCCATCCATCCATCCATCCATCCATCCATCCATCCACTCACCCATCCATCCATCCTTCCATCCATCCACCCATCCATCCATGCCTCCATGCATCTATGCATCCATCCATCCATCCATCCATCCATCCATCCATCCACCCATCCATCCATCCATCCATCCATCCACCCACCCATCCATCCATCCATCCATCCATCCATCCATGCACGCATCCATCCACCCATCCATCCATCCACCCATCCATCCATCCATCCCTCCAACCATCCATTATGCATGCACTGATTATCTACCCATTCATTATCCACTTATTTATCCACCTACCCAGTCAACCACCCACTCATGCATCATCCACCATTAATTCTTCCATGTATGCATGATTCATTTCCTATATTCTTTCATCCATCTATTCCCCAGATACTCATCCATACACCTTCCCAAGCATGGGCATATGCATGATTTCTTCCATCCACTTACGCACTCACCCATCTACTCCTGCACCCAACTGTCCCTCCTTCCATCCATCCCCCCACTAACTGCTCCCTACCCATCCACCGACCTACCCACCTGCCTTCCATTCATCCATCACCCGCCCACCCACCCACCTGCCCTCCACTCATCCACCCTTCCACCTACCTACCTGCCCCCCACCCACCCACCCACCTGTCCATCCATCCTTTCAGTCATCACTTAGCCTTGGGTCTGTCCATCCAATCATCCATTGTCACACCTATCCATCCATCCATATTGCAAAAATATATCGAGCACTATATGCCAGGCATCATGCTGGCTCTGGGAGTATACTGAGGAACCTTTATGAGCTTCCAGTCTGGTGGGTGAGGCAGAAAGATCATTAGACACGTCCTGGGTGATAAGCTCTCTGACGAGGGTGAGTGAGGGCTGAGGCAGGAGGACCACACAAAGGCAGCTCACGCAGATCTGGGCATCTGGGAAGGCGCATCTTCCATAAGGCAATGCCCAAGCTAAGCCCAAAGGAGGAACACAAGTTGGCCAGCAAGGCTGTCGGCGTGGGATGACAACATTTCTGGCAGGGACGCTAGCACGTGCAAAGACCCTGAGGTGCCAGAAAAAGAGCCTTGCTTCTGGAGCTTGTGAAGCAAGGAGAGGCAAGGGAACGGGGGCCAAGGACCCAGGGGCACGGAACCCTCCCACCCTTTGGCATCACCCCTCATGCCTGGGCCCACAGGGCTCTCTTGAGGGGCTCAGGAGCCCACTCTCTTGTCAAGCCAACAGCCCCGGGAGCTGTCAGGTGCTGCGGGAGGCCCAGCTCTCCTGGCCCTCAGGCTCGGCAGAAAGCGCTCCCTATGCCCAAGGGGCCCAGCGGCCGCCCTTGCTCTCACCCTGGCCCTCACCGAGATGGCTCCGTGCCAGGCCCCCTTGTGTGAGCATCAGAGACTTGCCCAAGGGGCAGGCCTCCTTCAGCTGAAGGACAGCAGTGCGACCAGAGCCAGACCAGAGACAGCAGGGCTGGAAGGAGGTGTTGGCTCCCCCAGCACCGGCCACACATGGCTGGTGTCTTTTAGTTTTGAATAAAGATCAAGAGAAGGCCAAGCATAGTGCGGAATTCCTGCTTTTGTGGAGAGAAAACAAGGTAGCCACTAGATGGACAGTCCCTTCCAGGCTCCATCAGCAAGATGGCCCCAGCCCTGCCCTGAGACCTCCCCCTTGGACGGCAAGGCGCCTTCCAGGCTGCAGCCCAGATGCCCGAAGCCCTGATGACAACAAGGGGAGGCTTCAGCCAGCTTGGTCAGGAGGCCACAGTTCCCCATCCCACAGATGGCCATGGTCACAGGTCTAGCTTCGACCTCTGCGTTCAGAGCTGGGAGGGGGGACAGTCAGCAGACTGTCCAATCCAATGAACTGTCCAATCCAATGAACCAAGGCCAATCCCTGAACTCGACAGCTGGGCAGGAGACAGTCCAGATGTCCTGGCTGCACCCCTCTTCGGCTTGCCAGCTTCTGGAACCTTCTGTCAGCAGCTAGAGGAAGGTCTGAGCTCCCCAGCCTCCTTCTCAAAGCCCCCATCGTCAATTTGATCCCAGGCTTCCTGAAATGCTTTTCATAATAAAAAACATGATCTAACGTTTGCTTAGCGGTTTAGGACCCCCAGCATGCTGCCACGCGACCTGCCTCCGTTGATTTCCACTGCCACACAGTGATTATTAGCCTCACTTTCTGAACAGGGAAACTGAGGTTCAGAAAGCTGAGGGGACCTTCCAGTGCCAGGCCTGGGGCCGTGGGGCCGGGGCTGGTATGGCAGTCCAGGGAACTGTGGGACCCTGCGGAAGCCCCTCTCCCAGACTTGGAAGCCACTGAGGCACACTGTTGCAGGATGAGGACCGTGAGGAGGGCGGGGATTTCAGGCCCCATGCAAAGGCCAGTCTGGGTGTGGCACAGCATGGGGGCGGGGGTGGGGGCGGCAGAGTAGACACAGGGCGAGGGCACCAGAGTGCAGTCAGCAGAGCGCGGGTTGTAGAGGGCCACGGAGACGGGGACGCCCTGTCTGCAGGACAGTGGGAACCATAGATGATTTGCAGCAGGTGGCGTATGATCAGATCCGTGTCCCGGACCATCATTTCGCCTGCTCTGTCTCCCGGAGGAGATTGCTTATGGTTCTGGGAGAGCTACCGCTCTAAACCGCCTTTGAGAATTTACCTAGTCCTCCAGCCTAGCGACAGAGCTCAAGAGCAGATCGCGAATGTTCCCCTGTCCCACGCAGGCTGGGATGAAGGTCCCCGTCCTGACAGCACTTTCCACCTGGATCGTCAGGCCTCGGGACGTCCTGACCATCACGGCATCTCAGCACATGTTTTGATCTTTGCCAAGTGCGGCTACGACGTGTTGAAAGATGCTTCTCGCGGTCTGTGCGGCATTCCTAGTTTGCCCTTGGGTTTTGAGGTTGTCCATCTGCTTTGTCGACACACACAGAATTGGGGGGGGGGTTGTTTCTTTTTCTTTTTCTTTTTTCTGCCTTTTAAAGGGGTAGATTTAAAGCCTCCTAAATATTCAGTTATAAATAGACGGTTGATGATTATATAACTAAACATAACCCAGGGCTACTTAGGCGAAGCTGTTGTGGATTGCTGGGCACCCAGAGGCCTGCCCCTTGGATAGAATTCATTCCTGATTAGAATCCAAGCTCTTACTGGGGCATCGGGGGTGGGGTGCGGGGGCTCAGTCGGTGGAGCGTCCAACTCTTGATTTCGGCTCAGGTCACGATCTCAGGTTTGTGAGACTTGAGCCCCATATCTTGGCTCTGCGCTGGGCATGGAGCCAGCTTGAGGTTCTCTCTCTCCCTCTCAGCCCCTCACACACATACACACATAATCCACATTTGTACTTTCTCTCTCAAAAAGGAAAAAAAAAAAAGAAAAGGAAGGGAAATAAAAAGAATCCAAATGGGGGTGCCTGGGTGGCTCAGTTGGTTAAGCGTCTGTCTTCGGCTCAGGTCATGATGCTGGGGTCCTGGGATCGAGTCCCTCATCAGGCTCCCTGCTCAGTGGGGAGTCTGCTTGTCCCTCTCTCTCTGTTCCTCACCCCCACTTGTGATCTCTCTCGCACTCAAATAAATAAATAAATAAATAAATAAATAAATAAATAAATACCTAGAATCCAAGCTGCTGCTGACTTTCTTATATGAGAGATAGGAGGGGTACATGGCACCTGGATGTCAGCCACGGGCCCTCGCCTCCAGTGGTCAGAGCCCTGCCCCCCAGGGACTCCCCCTGGCCGCCCACGGGCACAGCCCGCAGCAACACCTGAGGCCCCGGGCCATATGGGCCGTGGGCAGGGAAGGACCCACAAGGAGCAGCACTTCCCGGGGACCTCAGGAGAAGAGAAGATCAGGTGAAAAGAGACAGGGGCGCTGCAGGCGGAGGGAGGACACCCGCAAAGATCAGGAGGCCCCTGCCACTTTGTAGTTGGACAGGTTTCTGGCGTATGAATAAATGACGTCATGCCAATGCACAGTTATGGAAGTGGAGGCATATTTTGAAACTTACAAGGGATCCTGTGAACAACAAAGAAGTTGTTCGGTCTAACAGGGGAGGCCCCAGTGACAGCCCTGTGATAAGTCCTGTATGAATCAGGTGGGGCTTCAGTAACAAAGGGCCACAGAAAGGTGGCGGGGATTAAACCACGGAAATTAATTGTCTGACAACCCTGCAGGCTAGAAGAAGTCCAAGATCAAGATATCAGTGGGGTTAGTTTCTTCTGAGGCCTCGCCCCTTGACCTGTAGACGGCCACCTTCTCCTTGGGTCTTCACGTGGCTACCCCTGTGAGTGTCTGTGTCCCAATCTCCTCTTCGTGTAAGGACACCAGTCATTGGCTTAGGGCTCACTTCAATGACTTCATTTTACCTTAATTACCTATTTAAAGGCTCTATCTCGGGGACACCTGACTGGCTCAGTCAGAAGAGTGTGCAACTCTTGGTCTCAGGGTCATGAGTTCAAGCCCCGTGTGGGGTGTAGAGATTCCTTAGGTAAATGAACTTAAATAAATAAAATAGGTCCATTACAGATCAAAAATGGATTGAAAATTATTTCTTTAAAAAAACATAAAAATA
Source organism: Procyon lotor (assembly GCA_028646535.1). Lineage (NCBI taxonomy): Eukaryota > Metazoa > Chordata > Mammalia > Carnivora > Procyonidae > Procyon > Procyon lotor. The sequence goes on from CM053619.1 coordinate 6,503,799, forward strand.
AAAAACGCTCCATCTCCAAATACAGTCACATTCTGAGACACTGGGGGTTAAGACTTGAACCTACGAATTTTGAGGGAGTACGGTTCAGCTCGTAAGAGGCCCCAGGTGGATAACAAGCACGTGAAGGTGGAGAGGGTGAGGAAAGAAGCTTGGAGGGGCTGGCAGGAGCTAGAAAGGGCCTGGCTGTCAGGCTAAGAAAACTAGACTCTGTCCCCTAAAAATAAAACTGGGAACCAGGAGAGTGGAGTTTTTGGTAGAGCATTAGGAGGCTGGCTCTGGCGGTTGGCATGGAAGATCAGAAGGGGGGAGAAGCTGGGGGGCCAGTCTGTGGGAGTTGGGAGAAGGGGCAGGAGGCACCCAGAGACTTGTTAACCCTCACAATGCCGTGACGTGGGAATTAACCCCTCCCCCATTGTACAGATGAGGAAACTGAGGCTCGGAGGGGTTAAATGATTTCCTCAGGCTTCACTGAAGCTTCAAGCAGCTGAAACAGCCAGGCCTGGGCTGGCCCAACAGACATCTCTGGAGTGTGAGGAAAGAGCAGGGAGGCCAAAATTCAGGTATGGGGAGATAGGAAGGTGTGTGCAAAGGCAGGGTCAAGCAGGAGGTGGTGAAGAGCAGGAGAGGAAGAAGGAGGTCATAGTGGTGATCACGTGGGCATCTGGAAGGCCCCCAAGCACGCTTCTGGAGGTTCACGCCGGCTGGCAGGGGTCCTGGGCTGCGGCGGCCGACCCACCCTCATGCATCATCATCCCCCCAGATCAGCTCCTAGACTTGGCTCCAGAAACCGCCGCTCCCCTGCACCACCCCCCTTCCGACTCCCATGCCGCCTACCCAGGTCTGGAGCATCTGGGCCGTCAGCCAAGGAGCTGAGAGTCGTAGCCAGCTGGCCCCCGAGAAGCAAACTTCCCATCACAGACTCTGCCCAGCTGGACCCACGTCCCCCAGCGCCCTGCAGCTGGATGTGGGCAGACAGCCAGATGGAACAGAGCCGGGGGCCGGCGGCGGCGGTCCAGACCTCTGCGTATAGACTTCCCCGGCCAGCTGGCCTAAAGCTTCCTGCAGCTGGACCAGACCAGCAAGGTTGCGGGGGACCCTGGGTAGCACCCCGGCTTGGGCATCAAACAGGCCTCCGTTCCAGTGCTGGTTCCGCCCAGCTCCCCGCGCCAAGTCATGCCCCTCGCTCGGGCTGTTTCCCAGCAGGAAAACTGAAGATACTAATTGCTCCTCTGCAGGGTGTTTTCAGGAGGCCTACCGTGCAGTTGGTGCTCGATAAATGCTAGCTGTTCATCAGCCTCGGAGGCAAGCCTGGTGGCTCACCTCACTGAGCCCCCATCTCCCCGGGTACCGTCCTCCCCTGCTTTCTGACAATGAGTTTGGGGGGGGGGGCAAAAGGGCAGCAGTTCCCTACCCTGATCGGATAACCCGGGCCACTCCATCCCAACTGATGTCCCAGTGCTAGAGAGGAGGGGACTCGGTCCACTAAGGGGTCCGAGCAGACCTGGAAGCGATCCACAGAGCCCAGGCCACAGGCCACCCCCACCCACCCACCCACAGTGGCCACTGGGAACAGATGTGACCACTGCCCACCTCTCACCAATCCACTTTCCATCCCAGCCAGCCTGGGCTATTTAAAGAACGTAAATCAAGATTCAGTCCTTCGCAGGACTGGGGAGCCTGCTGGCCTGCTAGAAATGTGTCATCGAGGTGGCGGTGAGCGGGTGTATGTGTCTGCGAAGACGGGTCTGCCGCGCTGCCTGTCAGTTACACCTCATTATCATCTGTTCAGGGGATTTCTACTTGCGGGAAGAGCAGGAGACAGGCTTCTTCCTATTCCCATGCAAAATACAAGAAACCGTGGACCTCAGCGACTGTTAAAGACCAAAAATTCAACGAAGTGGATTGAAATATCTAACTGGCTTTATTCACCCATTCCCCCACAACAAATAGAAGGGTATTCCAAGGAGTTGCACAAAATGGAAGGCTTTTTATAGGCGGTAACGGGTGGGGCAGGATGTTACTAGCAAAAGATTGTTTCAGGCAAGGTCCCCTTCTCTTAGGGGAAGGCAGGGGGTCTTCTGGAGCAGATTACCTCAGTCGTGCTGACCAGAAAATTCCAGACGGAGTGGTTTAAAATTCTCCTCCTGGGAGAGGCGGAAACTGCAATTAGGGTAGGTATTCTTGGTGGGGCTTAACACAGTGACGCCATTTTGGCTCTGCGGTTTCTTTTTAACAATATACAAAAGAGACTCTGAAAGGTAGAGAAAAGAAAGCAGACAGGCAGGGCACCTCGGAACCCAAGGAATGACACAGAGGTGTGTGTCCTGGGTTTTCTTTTTGTCTCACTGTCACGGACCAAGGGGCTGCAGAAGGAAGCGATCTGGAAAGGGTGCAAACAAAGCAAAAAGCCCCTAAAAAAGCCCGTCTCTCTAGCGGAAGCTCCCCGAAAAGGGGCAGCCTGGCAAGACAGGAAACTTTGAGACATTTAGTCTAGCCAGACAACACAGAAAAGATGCAGCCCCTCCCCCACTCACACCACCAGGCGTCCCACCTCACCTAGTTGGTGGCAGAGAAGGCCAAGTACGGAGGCTGGACTTTCCTCCCAGCCGGGAACAAGTGCTCTCCCTGACCAAGAAGTGGTCACATGGGGAGCCGAAGCTCTGGCCCACCCTGCTATCGCGGGGGGAGCCCTTGCTGGGTATCAATGAGGCAGAAAGAGAAACCTGGTCTTCTCCCTTCACCTGGCATATGGAGGCAGTGCCCCCTCTTCTCCTGCCAGAGGGGTGTCAGAGAAAGCCAGCTAAGAGAGGTTTAAATAGGACCCAGTGTCTCATAACATAATCAGAAAATTGCCAGGTTTCATTAGAAAATCACTCATCGTACTGCGGCAGGCTGGCTGGACCCGAGGACCCATAGGGGGTCTTCAGGACCAGCCAAGAGGTTCCTTGGCTTTGCACAGGCTAGAAATTGAACACGAGCCAAGAGAAAATGAGAACATAGTCTATTAAAGCTATAGAGAGAATATAGATACAGACAGAGGTCTGGGGGATTCAGAAAAGAATGAAGAGGGAGTCTTTCTATTGAGGATGCCGGTCTGGGGCACTCAGA
>CM053619.1:6507406-6539907 GCA_028646535.1 Procyon lotor
TGCCGTCGCTGCAGGAAGCTGCCTGGTGCCTCTCCCGCTCAAGGGGGAGGAGGACGGAAACTTGGGAGGCCGAGGGCACTCTGCCCGGGAAGCAGGCAGCAGGGTGGTGATCCACACGAAGAGCAGTCAAGAGGGGGTGGCCCCAAGCTCACCCCTGAGTCCATTCTGTACCCTCATGCTCACATGACTCCGTACCCTGGCCCCTGGTATACGGGCGGGTCTCTGGGAGAGGTTCTGGCCAAAGAGAGCGGGGTCGAAAGGCTGTTTGGCACTGAGAGGTCTGACCCATTTCAAAGCTCCCGGGGTCGATCTTTCCGTCCTTCCCCCGGCACCCTGGAGAGCACATTCTGAAGACAGAACACGGCATCGGGTGGTCTCTGAGCAACTTGTCCCGTGTCCTGCCGCAGAGGGTTCTGCTCTGAGATGGAAACTGGAATCAGGAGAGGGTTTCCACTGTCGCCCAAACCAAAACCAAGTGTATGTGGGGTTGGCTTAGCGGCTGGGTGACAGGCAGGAAGAACGCAGAGAACAGGCTGGGCGGCAGGAGAGCTCCGTTTTGCGAGCGCAGAACTAGGTAAGACCTGTGCCAACAATGGGAGGCGGGTCCGGTGCCTGGTGGGCCAACTCCAGGGGCGGGCAGGGGTGGGTGATGCGCTGCGTGGGGGGCCTTTGGAAAGCCAGCACGGGAAAGCAGCGAGCTCAGCCGAAAGGACAGAAATAGAGAATCCAAAACTTTGGGGGCGTCGAAGCGTTGGAAAAGGGGACCACTGTGTCCAGAAGGCAAATGGGAAGAGATGAGAAAGAAAAATGCTTTGAGCACTCAAGTCCTAGTGAAAACCTCTCGTGGGGCCAAGCAACTCGGCCTCCTGGTTAAGTATCAGATCTAAGGAGTTAAGCACGGTCCTACCATTATCCAAAGTGGCCCCAACAGGAGCGACCGGGAAGCTGAAAGAAGCATGGGGTAAGGCAGCAAGGAAGAATTTTGTGTGTGCCTGTTAGCTAGTGCTACGTAACAACTATCCCCAACACTGTCGCCTAAAACCACCACATGTGATCTCCTGTGCTTCTCTGAGTGACCCTAGAATGCCTTCCCCGGGGAAAAGGATATGCTCCGTGTGTAGGGGAACGAAATCAGCATTTGGGGACCAGGGGGCCAGCTGTGACAGAGACCAGCGGTGTGTGACCCTAACCCCCTTCCGGTCCCCCGGGGCATCAAGGAGGCTTGCATTTCCCCCAACCCCCGCTCCCAGCTTCAGCCCCAGGGCACGTGCTGGTGAGCGAGGCGGGTCGAAGCCCCTGCCGGCCCCGGCGCCCTACGAGACCTCACACGCTTCTCACTCTGCTCGCTCACCCCCCGCCCACGGCCGCAGAGCTTGCCCACGAGGTAACGGACTCTGTGAGCAGTAAACCACGATGGCTGAGCCACTGACAAGCGGTTTGTCACAGCAGTGTAGCCTAGGGCACCCCGACGAAGGCACCCCTCCCTGTCCGGGGAGTGGCAAACCCTCCCCCGGCCCACTGGTGCGTCCTGCTCCCCGAGTGGCTGGGGAATCCTCACAAGAGGGAAGCCGCCAGCCCGCCCCCAAACTCCCTCTCCACCCCACCCTGGCCTTTGCCACACATCCTCCTGCTGTTCCGATATCGCTTCCATCCCTGCCCGAAAAGGAGTTTCTGTTCTTCGGCCCGGTACCGCCTCTGATCACAGGATCCCAAGTCCACGGGTGGGGAGGGGCACCCACCCACCAACGCCCTTGCCCTTGCCCACCACCTGTGCGGTGCCCCGAGGGCTGGCTCCCAGCCAGTCTCCTCCCCTGACCGCAGAGGCTCACACAGGCACGAGGACCCGCTCTCTGGTGGGAGACGGACGGAGACGGACAGAGACGGGGGCGAGGAAGGACACAGCCAGAAACCGCATCATGATACAAATGATAAATTATATTTGTACAGTAAATAAGTATCAATAGTCAACACAAGTTCAAAACCAGCCGCCGGCCCCTGGGACTGAGGAAACGGCTGGGCGACGCCCCTCCCCCCCACAGTGCCCATTGGGAGGGAGCGTGACGGCACGTGCGTCACACGCGTGGCAGCGGCCGGCGGCTTCATGATCAGTGCAGCAGGCAACAGGGACAGGTGCCTGGGACAGGCCTGTGCCGAGGGGAGAGGGGTGGGGGGGAGGGGGCGCGGTGGGTCTCGTGGGGCCTTGGCAGCCCAGTGGCTAGAATGGTGGGGCCTCGAAGTCAAGTCAGGAAGGGCTCTTGACTGTTTACAAAAGAATCACTGACGCAGTAGTCCGGTCTGGGCCACTGGCCCGTGAAGGGGTCCGGGCTCGCACCATGTGAGCGAAAGCACCTCCCGGGGGGGTGAGGGGGAGCCACCTGCTTGGCCCCAACCCGCCTCCACCCTCCCCCAGGTCGGAGGCTGCCAGACTGGGCTCCGGCCCGCGGTCCAGCCCCGGGTCTCCAGCCCTGGCGGAGGCATGGCTGGTCAAGAGCTCCAGGGGTGGCTCCTCGGGCTGGGGAGGGAGCAGCCTTGGGGGGCAGCACGGGTGAGCTTTTAAAATGAGTTAACAGGAGAGGCCGGAGAAGGCTGCTGGGACTCCGCCTGCTCACCTCCAGGCCTGTGCCCTGCTCAGGGTCTGACCTCCTCCCGGAATGGGCCACGGGAGCCGAGGAACACCAGGGGGTCGGCCGCCCTTGGAGTTGGGGTCAAGTCCACAGTGGAAGAAAGCCAGACCGCAATGCCCACAGGCAAGGGGACCCGACCGGAGGCAGGATGGGTGTGTGTGTGTTGGGGGGGGGTCCCTTCCCTGGGGAGAAGCACTTCTCTTCTCTTCTGCTCTTTCATGAATTCATACTTTCCTTCTAGTGGCGGGTGGGGCAAGAAAAGGAGGAAGTTGGGAGAGGGAGGTAATATTAGTGCATGTTTGTTAAAAATCCGTGTGAGAAATGACTTTTTTTTCTTCTTCGTCTCCAAAACAGGAGATGAGGCTAATTTTAAGTCTGCGGTGTGTGTCTGGCGTTAGCAGGAGGCCGACCCCGGGGAACCGCGGGCACCGAAGACGGACCCCCGTCTCCTCGCCATCCCTATCCTTACCCTGAGTGCGGATTAAGACAGAGAAGATCACAGACACACAAGGTTCAAGATGCCTCTTCCATTTCAGATTCCCACTGGGAACGGAAGTCCTTGTAGATCCGTGCATGCCTTCGGTTATAAAAGGGAATGAGCTGATAAAAACTGGTGAGTCACATTCATCCATCGGGTTTTTTTTTTTTCCCTTTAACTTGATGTTGGTGTAGCCGTAAGAAAAATAGCCTCTCTCAGGATCCAGCCCAAAAGGCTGTGGGTCAACACGTTTGGTTAAGTCACCAAAAAAGGGAGTAAAAGAAAGGAAAAGGCAACTGGAGGCTGGGTGTTTTTTTTTTTTTTTTTTTTTTTTGTGGTTGTTGCTGTTGTAGGTTTTGTGTTGTTTTTTTTAAATAAACATCATCTTTTCTGTGTAATCAAGTTCCCGTATTTTTCCCTATAAAGAATTTGCTTCAGTTTTTTTTATAAGGCATTTTTTTTTTGTTTCTTCTTATTTAAATTTTCTTAGAGTTAGAACCATAAATAAGAGGGTTTAAACCACTCACATGACACGTGCCAATATCTTAATTCAGCCAGACCTGGTAAGTTCTATCAAAACTAGACAGTTAAATAAGAACCACGTTATAAAAATATTAGCCAAAAAAAGACTATTAGATAATTCTGCAAACTCAAATATGAAACTGTACTAAACAAATTATGTGCAAACGTATACAAGCATAGAGCCACGTGGCAGGGGTTATGCTCAGATTAGTTTAAAGCTTGCTCTAGTGGATTTAATTCGAGTTGTCCCCCGGTGGTGGTGTTTACTTTGAACTCACACACGAGTCAAAGAAAAATAAAATACGCACGATCACTTTCCCGAAAGGTCAGCGTCTCCCGGAGCCGGGGCTTCATTCCCTCCACACCTGGAACCGCCTGGGGTGTCCTAGGGCTGGTGGGGGGTGGGGGGGCGGGCAGGGTCCCAGGGGCCCTCAGGCTGAGGGCAATGCTGAAGACTCCCACCTCCTTGTCCAAGGCCCCCCGAGAGCTAGCCCATCTCCAGGACCAGCGTGTCGCACTCAGGAGGAAGCGGGGAGGCCACCGGGTCGGGGCCCTCCCAAGGGCAGCAGGGACAGGTGGGCGCAGAGACCCACGTGATGCATCTGACATCTAGCAGGCCGGCCGCTGCCGTCTGAGGGTCGGGGCTGGGAAGACAGCCCTTCTATGGAAGCCAGGCCTGGAAAGCCCTACCCCCACCCTTGGACACCATTCCACAATCAAGAGTCCCTGCTCCGCGTCCTCAGGCCCGGAGGCTCTGGGCATTCGCTCTGTGGTGGGTCCCTGGCCCGGGCACTAGAGAAGGAAAGGGTTGGTTGTGCCGGTGGCCTGAGCTGCTGAGGACGGGAGGCCCATGCTGCCCACCATGTTCATCGCGGCGGGTCCCAGGGGCGTCAGGGAGGACCCGCCGGCCCCCAGAGCTGGGTGTGCGGCTGCGGAGGGCATAGAGGCCACAGGCATGGGCTCCACACCTGGGCTAGGCCCAAAGGATGTGCTGCTCCCCGGGACGGGGCTCCCTCGCAGCTGGTTCAGCGTCAGCGGCTGGGGCTGATTCACCTGGAAGGGGTTGACCGGGGCCGAGGCGGCGGCTGCACCTGCGAGAGAGGGGGGGCAGCGGCTCGAGTCAGAACAACACCCGCCCCCCGGTCCAAGGGCGGGAGACGGGGGTGACCGCGAGCACCGCGACCACTCCGGGGGACAGGATGCTTCCTAGTGTCCGTTGCTCTGCAGAGCCCGGCCGCTCGCCAGCTGGGCCGCCGGCGTCTGGACGAGGAGGTGAAGGCTGTTCGAACCGAGTGACTCGTCCCGAGTCCCCAAGCCTGACTGAGGCTGCACCAGGAACGTGCCCCTAATCTGTCTGCCAAGCTCCGCAACCACAGATGTCCGGGAAAGAGGGGCACAAACAGGGAGCGGGGAACCTCCGCATGTGGCTGGAGAGGGACGGTCTCCACCCAGGACCCTGGGACCCGAGGGCTGGCAGGAGGAAGGCTCTGAGAAGTCCTGCAGTCAGGAAGTGGATGCTGCTCTGTCTTATCCAGAGTTTCCAGAAAGTACCACATGTCACCAAGCCTTTCTCCTCCAGCTTTTAGCAGAAACATCTGCTGACGCTCTGCCAAAAGCCTGGAGAGTCACCAGCACGGAGTCTCCAAAGCAGCCCGGCCCTTGAGCACACGGGCTGCCCGCTGAGGGGCACCCCCGGTGTCCCCCAGGAGACGCTGCGCACCCAGGGAGCGAGGACCAACCACATCCTCGCCCATCTTAGGACCACGGGGGTGGGCAGGACCCAGCACTCCACAGCCCACTTCTGGCCCAAGGTCCCCACTGTCAGCTCTAAGTCTTGGGGCCCATCTCTGCAGGGTCCTCTGAGGGGCTGCGGGCTGCTGATTCCGCTCATCGGGGGAGGGTCTCAGACTGAACACCCTGAATGGGACACATCCCAGCCCTCGGGGAGCCCGAGGCCTTGCTGGACAATCGGGGCGGGGGGCACTCCCTTGGGGAGAGGGCTATCTGTGCTGGGTGCTGAGGGTGACCGAGACCTCCCCTAGAAAAGAGGACAGAGGGGGCTCCCAGCAGGGGGAGCAGAGTGTGCAGGCACGAAGAGCTCGGGGCAGCAGAGGGTCTGAGCACACAGCCCCAGAGGCCCTGGACTCTAAACTAAGGGCTGGGGGCTTGTCTTGCAGCCCACACTGAGCCGTTGAGCAGGGAGAATGGGCCTTTAGACCGAGCCTGCGGCAGGGAACACAGATATGGAGGTGAGAGAGCGGAATCCAGAACCTCAAATGGCTAAAGTGAGGGTCTGTGGGCCCCTGGAAAATGGCCCCCCCGAAAGGGGAATGTTGGGTAGCAAACCCCAGCTCTTCCTCACCCTGCCACTGCCCTCCCTGAGCTGACTGAGAAGTGGTGCTCAAGAGAAGTGGGGAGGGTCTCCCCAGCCGAGGGGACCAAGTCTGGGGCAGCTTAAGCTCAGCGGTCTCCTGGGACAGGGGGGGCTGTTTTGCACCCATCCCCCAACCACACATCCGCTTTCATGCCCCGCCCCCCAGGCCCTGCAGAGGCCCAGGAATTCCGGGCATGCCTCCCGCCCCCCGGGTGCGGCAGCAGGAGCCCCCAGAGAGGCAAGAGGCCAAAGGAGAGGTCAGGGCTCGAGGCGGCCCCAAACCCGTTGTCAGGAAGGGCAGACAAGCGGAGGGAGCCCCAGGAAGCGAGCATACCTGGTGCCAGGAAAGGGTTGAGGGACTGGGCCGGAGGGGTTGGCCTGGTCACCAGCGAGTCCAGGTTGACGAGGGCTGCGTTGGGGCCCAGGAAGGACTCAGGTGTTTTCCGGGCGCTGCTGGGCTTGCTTGAGGCGGTGGTCAGGGGCTGGCACTCAAAGGACTCGGGGCTTGTGGTTCCATTGTTTTGGGACGGTGGCGAGGCCACGGCCTCAGCTACGAGACAAGGACACACAGGTGCGCGATGAGGACAGAGGGCATGGCCCCGAGACCCGCATCCAACGCCGCTAGCCCCAGGAGCATCCTGCGCGAAGACACAGACATTCCGGGGGACACCGGCGTGGCCACGCACAAGACCTGGAGATTCGCAGCAGCGCGGACCACAGGGTAGGTGGCAGGACCCCCGTTGGCGCAACCAAACCCAGAGCGCGGGGACAGGAGGCCTCATGACGAGGAAAGAGGGCCGGATCACGTCACAGAAGAGCAGCAGTTAGGAAAAGTGCGTACGGCACGATCCTCCAGAAATATTAAGATGATATTTAGGGCAGCGGGCTAGATACACGCAGTAGATGTGTTTCGTGTGTTTTCACTGTCAATTTTCTACAATGAACATGAATTTCTTGATAGAGAAGAAAAGCAAAGACCATGTAAGCAGAGCTCAGAAAAAACGCAGGAAGGAAACACAGTGGCCGGGGGAGGGAGGCTTGCAGAGGAGTTCCATTTCCTCCCATCAACTTTACCAAATATCCTATAATGGCAACAGCTCTAGAATTGGGGGTTCTAAGTTGCCTCTGGTGTGCTGAGCGGAGAGGGGGCCAAGGGGCGGTCAGGGGTACCAGGCTGCTTGGGACCTTAGATGGGAGGCCAGCTGGGCTGATGGCTGCCGCTGGGGGAAGCAGGGGGAGGAGGTGAGAGGGAGGTGAGAGGGGTAGAGGGACAGACGAAGTTTGTAGCGGGGCACATGGAGAAGCAGAGAGAGGAAAGAACAGGAAGAGAAGCTGCTCCAGCGGCTGGGAGGTGTGGCCCGGAGGTGGACAGCGGCAGCTTGGCTCTGTCCCGGCCTCTGTCCCCGGTCTGGGCTCTCTCATGACCCACACTGATACCCTGCAGCCCAGGGGCACTGGGCCGGGGCTCTGACGGGGCCTGGGGCGAGGCTGAGACCCAGAGGTGAAGGAGACCAGAAGCATGGGCCCAACACCAGGAGAGGATGAAGGAAAATCTCAACCGCATGACTTTGCACTGCTGATGCATGAATTCCTGCGAGCAGCCACATACAGCTCCCAAAGTCAACACACAAAGAAAACGCATTAAGCGGAGAGGTTTTGAAAGCTGATGATTTCGGCCGTAACCGGACTGGTCAAGTGCACCGAACGTTGTGGAAAGCATGAGCACCTTCACATACCTGTTTTTTTGGAAGTCCGGAGGTTGTCAAATTCAGAAAAGTCATCTTTAATTGTACCATTCAGATTACTGAAGAGATCAAAGGCCCCTGTGGGTGAACACAAGAGGATGGTGACTGCGGGCCCAACACGACTTCCTCATGATTCCTCCGCTTGGCGTTCTACAATCTAGGGCTGCGGGCAGGGGAGGGAACGCTCCCCCCTGCTCCTGGGGGGAACTGGGAGCCACGGGGCAGCTCAGGGTCAAGTGCTGGTCTGAGAGGGAGCTGGGCCAAGGATCCTGGCCTCCTGCAACACGGTGTGGGGGTGTCTGCCTGCCGCTGCTCCCACCAGCCCCACCCCAAACTGAAGGAGGGGAGAGACTTCCGAGCCGGGTATGGAGACCTGGATAGCACCCCTGCCCCCGGAAGAAGCTACTGAAAGGAGCGCCTAACCCTAGGGAAGCTCCCTCTGGATGGTGATGTCTCCCTCTGGGGACAAAGGCTGCAGGGACAAGGGTAGCAAGTGCAGGCCACCACAGGTCCCATGCCGAGGAGCCAGGAGAGGGGACAGCAGTGCGCCCAAAGGGGCTCTGAGCCTGGGCAGGGCGAGGTCTCACCAGAGGACGAGACGGGCTTGGCGGCCGAGGCTGCAGCCCAGGCGTCTGCTGTCTTCCCGGCCCTGGGCGCCGGCTGCTGCGGGGCTGCCCAGGGGTCCGAGCCCTTCGGGCCGGAGTGTGTGCTGGCGCCTGTGGGCACACCCCACGGGTCGACAGAGGCCGCTGGCTTGGCACCTGTGGAAGGTAGGGTAGGCTCAGCTACGTCCTCAGAAAGTTCTGGGCAGCTGGGGTGAGAAAAGAAAGGACACTGGGCCACGTGAGTCACACCGGGGTCGGCCCCATGTCAGCACAAGCAGCCACCCTAGGAAGGCTGTCCCAGGCCAGCAAAGCTGGGCCGAGCCGGAGGCCGGGGCCGACAGCCGTGGGGTTCCCACCCTGGGGGGCGCACTGGACCCCGACTACTGGGAAGGTACCAGACGGCACACAGCTGAGAACCTTCCCAAGTGGCTGCCACACGTGTCTCGCACGGAGCTCCCTACGTTCAAGCCCACCCCCCACCCCCAGAGTCCACCAGCCTCCTGGACAGAGTGAGCCCGGCCCCGGCGTCCACGCTCCAGCCGCAGGCCCTGGACGCACCCCGTCCCCACCTGCTTTGAGTGGTTTCTGCTTTTGACAGAGGGTGAATAAACAGATGAGGACAACGTGAAGAGGAATGATCAACAAATGCCTATGTGCAAATGGTGAGTGACAAATCAGCTTAGGGGGGTCACGAATGGCCTTTTTAAGAGTAAAATAGAAACACACGGTCAGGTGAGCGCACCTGACGGATGGCGTGAATCCAGCCGTGTGGACCTTCCGTCTGTCACGCGTAGACACGGGTGTTGCTGGGGCATAAGTGTGTACATGTGTGAACCACGCCTCGCCTTTCCTTGAGGACGGTCACAGGCGATGTCTAAAGGCCACTGCTGCCTTTCAAGGAACAGGAGGACCTCCCCGGGCCATGGCGCCCATCAGCCCAATCTTTCGTGTTAGCCCTTCCCTTGATCTTTTCTCCGGTTCTGCCCTGTAGAGTTACCTTTAAACACCCTAGTGATCAGCTGTGCCTACTTTACAAAAATGTGAACACTGCACACATTCTCTGCGGCCGGCTTTGTTCACTGCACATTTGATTCGGGAGATTTCAGCTGCGTAGACATGCAGCTGAAATGTTCCCTTTTGCCGCTCTAGAACCAACCACTCCAGCAGGTGAGGAACCACAGCTGATCAGTCTGCTGAAGGGACTGGCTTGATTTTGCTTTTGTGGTGCTGCTCTTTCTTCTCCTGTCCGGTGCACTCGTACAGGTGAGGACCTCGGGTCGTGGCTCCATCCCCTCTGCCGAGTGACCCCAGCAGGACGATTGTGCCTTATGCTGTGCACCCAAGTCCCGGGGCTCCAGCAAGTGGCCCCTCACCTCACTAATGTTTGGGTGCTCACTTTTTTACACGTTACAATTGGTGGGCATGCAAGGTCACCTGGCTGTTTTGATTTGCATCTCATTGTTCCTTAATGAGGCTGTGCCTCTTGTCATTTGTTTGCAGGTCTTCGGTGATTCCTCTCCTACGGTGTGCCTGTCCTAGTCTCTCTCCACTTTCCTTTGGGTGTTTATCTTTCTCTTCTTGATTTGAGAGTTCTGACCATACTGTGAATATGGTTTTATTTGGGTTCCAAAAGCAAAGAAACTACCGCCCAATTTGTAGCTTTTGATGAGCAGAGACGATCTGAAATTGAACGGGGTGCACCCTATCAGTATTTTCCTTTGTATCTGGTGCTTTTCCTGACTTTTAGGAAAGGTATCCTTACACCTCAACCATCTTCCTCTATAGCAACACGAAACAGATTTACAGTTTGCCTTGCACGTTCACATATTTGCTCCATTAGCAATTGATTTTTGCATATGGCATAAAATACAGAGTCCTATCCTGAGTCATCTTGGCGCTACTTTTTCCCCACTGACCTGCACACACTGCCGCCTCCGCCAGAAGTCGTGGGCTTCACCAGTTCATTCCTGGGCTCTCCATTCGGATCCACTGACCCCTCTGTTTCCATCCCTGTGCTTTCTGGATTATCCTCACGGACATTCTTATCATAACAGAAACTGCTATCTGGTATCTGATACCTCGATCTTGTTCCTCGGGCGCATCCTGGCTATTTCCAGCCCTTTGCTCTTCCATAAACATTTTTAAATCATCTTGTCAAGTTAAAAAAAAAAAAAAGGAACACCTTGGGGTGGGGGGCGGGGCCTGGGTGGCTCAGTCCCTTAAGCATCTGCCTTCCAGATCGTGATCCCAGGGTCCTGGGATCGAGCCCCATGTTGGGCTCCCTGCTGATCCTGGAGTCTGCTTCTCTTTCTCCCTCTGCCTGGTGCCCCCCCACTGGTGCTCTCTCTCAACTAAATACATTAAATCTTTAAAAAATTTTTCAATTAAATTGAGAAAACAAAAACCTTGCTCATATTTTGGTCAGAACTGCACTGAATCCTAGATCAGTTTGAGGTTAAGTTCTTGTCACTGTAACAGCAAGTCTTCCGAAAAACCCAAATCACAGGACATCTCTCCATTCACTTAAGTCCTTCTTTAAATGAATGATTGCAGGGGAAAGATTTCAGCAAAAACTTGAGTGAAAGATTTCAGTGAAAATCTTATTTTGTCCTTTATTTTCCATAAGGGATTCATTTGTGTAACTTCTATAATACCTATTTCTAAGGACTGATTATATTTATGTAATTATATACACACGCATATGTATTTTTAAAGATTTTATCTCTTAGAGAGCAAGCAGAAAAGAAGGGGGAGCAGCAGAGGGAGAAGAAGCAGGCTCCTCACTGATCAAGGAGCCTGGGATCATGACCTGAGCCAAAGGCAGATGCTTAACCGCTGACTGAGCCCCGGGTGCCCTATTTGTTTATTGCATACAGAAAAATATTTAACTTTATACACTGATTCTTGCAGCCCGCAATCTTATTCAACTCTCATCTAATAATTACAATTAATGCAAATCATTTATTCTTAGAATTCTAATACCTCTTACTTCTAACAGAGTCATGCGAGAAGTTTTTGGATAGGTCTCCGTACATGGTCATATCCCTTGCAAATGATGATGGCCTAATTTTTCCCAGTCCTCATACCTTTTCTTTCCTTTTCCTGCCTCACCGAGCTGGCTGGGGCCACCAGTCCCTACATCAAGCACGAGTCTGCATAGTCAGTGTCTCTGTCTCGCTCTTCAGGATTCATTTTCAACATTTTACATTAAAACAGTTGCATTTACCACATGTAGGCTTTCTTCTTTCCAGAAGCCCTTTATCTGGCCATGGAAAATCCTCATCACTCCAAGTTTGCTAAGGCTTTTGCAATGAATGGCTCATGAATTTGGCCAACCAGTTTCTGGCCGTATTAAGATGACGGCACGATTTTTCTCTTTTGGTCTGTAACAAGGTCCATGACTAGGTCTTCCAAGGACCTGCTCCTTGCAAACAAGGTTTCCCAGGATGTACTATATCATTTGTAGGTTTTTTCAGTTTGGATTTGCAACTGTCTTTGGTTTTTGTGTCTGTACTTGTAACTGGGGGCAGGTCCCGCCTGGTTTTGGTGGTAAGGTTATGCTAGTCTCATAAAACCAGCAGGGACACTCCCCATTTTCCTACCCTCCGAAGGAGTTTGTATTGTTTGTTGAACGGTGTTAGAATTTCCCAGTAAAGCCCTCTGGGTGGATCTCGGGGTGGGGAGGATTTTTAAGCCCTGACTTAATGCCTTTAATGATTATAGCACTATCCCTATTTTGGGGTTTTTCTATTGTTCTTTGGTGAGCTCTGCTAAGTTTTCCTTCTAAATTTATCCACTTTACGTTTTCAGGTTTTGTTAAGAATAGAGTTGATCAAATAGCCTCTCACTCCATGGGAAATCTCGGCAGTTATGTTCCTGTGTTTTACCTCTCATAGTGTCTGGGCTGTTCCTCTTCATTATTTTATTTTAAGAAGGCTCCACGCCCAGTGCGGGGCTTTAATTCAAACCCAGGGATGGAGACTTGAGCTGAGATCAAGAGTCGGACATTTAGGGGTGTCTGGATGGCTCAGTGGGTTAAAGCCTCTGCCTTCGGCTCAGGTCATGGTCTCGGGGTCCTGGGATCAAACCCCGCATCAGGCTCTCTGCTCAGCAGGGAGCTTGCTTCCTCCCCTCTCTCTGCCTGCCTACTTGTGATCTCTCTGTCAAATAAATAAAATCTTTAAAAAAAACCCAAACATATATTGGTCTCTGCAGCCCCATTCCTGGCACAGAACTCCTGAACCCCCGTCATTTCTTAAGTGACAGGCACTACAAGCGTCTCTTGCTGAGGCGACCCTGAGTGGGTTCCTGGCCACCTCCTGGCTGGAGCCAGAGTAACCAGAACCCCCAAGCCTCGATGAGAAGCTGGGAACATTCTATTACCTGGAAATATCATGTTTTACCTTCCTTCTTAAGGAATATCTTCACTGAATATAGAATTCTGGAGGGTCATGGTTGTTTTGTTGGTATTTCAAGGTTTAAAATGCATTTTTACCATCATTCCTGGAATAAAGAGGATTTCACTAGGAAGGGAATTCAAGGCAGACGGTTTTTCTTCCAGTTCCCCGAAGATCTTAATCCACGGGCCTCAGGGGCCTGCCGCCCCTTCCCCATGGACCGTCTGCCCCCTGGGTTTAGGATGTCCTCCTTCAGGGGTTCTGCAGCCTCCTACCAATGTGCCCAGGTGGGGAGTTTTTTTTTGGGGGGGGGTGGAGTTTTATTACATCCTGCTTACGATTCACTAGGCTTCCTGGATCTGAGAAGTAGCGCCTTGCCTCGAACCTAAAAGCTCAAGCATTCTTTTTTCAAACCTAAAGTGTTCTGGAACTCCAAAGAGAATGTGTTAGATGTTCTCATTCCGCCTCTGCTCCCCCAGCCACGCTGACCTCCCCATTGCTCCCCAGACGCACCAAAGGGCAGGTCCCCTGCCTGTGGCCTCTGGGCCTCCAAGTCCCTCCCTCTTTCCCACTCGTCTTGCCTTCACTAACTCCTGGAATCGCTCAGCCTTCTTTCAGAGCGCTCATGTGCCTCAGTCTCCCTGGGCTGTGACCCCCAGTGGGGCGCCGGAGAGCCCTTCCCCCTGCAAGTGGGAGGGTGGCCCCCGAGACAATGTGGCTGAGCTCTGAGGCTCAGAGAGGGCAGTAGGAAGGGCGGTGACTGCCAGTCTCAGAGAAGACCAGGGGATGCTCCCCAGGCCCCCAGGAGGACCCACGGCCCTGAGCCGCACTCCCAGGCATCCCCCCCTTAGCAGCCTTAGCAGCCGTGTGCGGGGACGAACGTGTGGGTAGGAGGGTCCTTGACTTCCAGAAACACGAACCCTCTGCTAGGCGTTCTAGGGTGCTGGCTCTCTCTCCTCTGGTCGAGATGCTGAGCGGCTCTAGAGTGGGCCTGTCGAGCCTCTATCAGCTCCCACCTTGACTGTCTTTTCACTTCTGGATGACCGCGAGTGCCAAGGGTCTAGGGAAGGGGAGGGCAGGGCTGCCTTTGCGACTTCCCAGACTTGTCACTAGAGCCACAGTGACGCTGAGACCTGGACACGGGCCAAGGCAGATTCTGACTTGTAATGTTCATTCCTACCGCCCCTGGGACCCGTAAGCCTGTCAACTCCTGTGTGGACTGGGGACTTCTGCTGCTGCTGCCTCAAACCCACAGCCCTTCCGAGGCCTAGAAACACCCGCCTCCCTCAAGAAGCTGCTGTGACCTTTCCATCCTGGTCTTCTCAGTATCGCGCACAGAGCCACCTCCCCATGATGGCAACTGCCCTCCCCAGGCCCACCTCCGCTGGGCGTGACACGGGGCCTAGCAGGACACCAGTCCCCGCTGGAATCACACTGTGGGGACGGGCCCTTGCTCTGCCCCCACATAGTGCCTCATGGGGCCTGGGTTCTGCATCTCGACTAGAGTGGAAAAACATGGTAGAAACTACGCCCCGGAGAGAGCAGGACTGCAAGGAGGAGACAGTCGTGTGCTCAGAGCTGCCTGGGAGGCAGTGGAGAAGACCCAGGACTGGGTCCACAGGAAGACCTGGGCCAGCCTGCCTCGGGCCCCCTGTGAGCACAGGGGTGCTAACACAGCTTCTGCAGCCTCCCCTAGCTCGACTGCAATCCCGAGAACTGACCACGCTCGGGTCAGGAGACACCTGCTACCCGCTCGGCAACCCCCAAGCTCACCTGCACCAGGAGGACACCGCTGGGGGTCTCGCACACACTCCTGTGCAGCCCTGACCAGCGGGGCACCGTGGGAGGGCGACTGTCTTTCCCTCCTTGCCCTCGTCAGGGGACACCTGGGTCACTTTCCAGCACCCCTCCCCGTTTCTCCTGAAAGACACTCTGACTTTCCTTGAGGGACTCACCCCCTCACTTCCTCCCAAGTCCCAGTCTGAGTGGATGTGACCCTGCTCTGGCAACAGGGAGGGTTTCCACGAGCTAATGTCAACCTGCCAAGTCCCCAAACCCCTAGATGGTAGAGGAACTACTGAGAAATCCTCCTCATTCCCTGGACTGTGGACACACGAGGGAGCCCCCAAGGCAGCAGGACTTGGGGCTTCTGAGGCCAGAGGGGAGAGGGGAGAGGGGCCGAGCCTGGCGGGAGGGGTCCTTGCATTAATCTCTGAGCCATGGCGCGAAGCTCCCCGTCTCTCCTGAAGCTGTCTGCAGGGAAGTTTCCAGAACAGACTGCCTCCCCAAGTGGCTGTGGGGGGGGGGGGTTTGCTGAGAAGGTCCCATCCCCATCCTGCAGCCCCACATCACCTCAGGCCACGGCCACCCCCCAGCCCCGAGCACCTGACAAGACGCACACCCCTGCTCTTGCTCATGTGAGACTCTGTCTCCTCAGCCAGACTGGAGTTCACAGAACAGGGGCAGCTCTGCTTGGTGGGGGGGCCCACACTGGTCCTGCTCCCTGAGCTCAGAACCCAGCCTCACACACACACAAGATGCTCGGCAGCTAAGCGGAGGCTGAAGGGAAGCCCTGAAGAATCGGGGGAACCACAGAATCCCTGGGCTGGAAGGGACTTTGCACTTTCTATGCTCGAACCCCCTCCAGTGACGCATCTATGAGCAATGGAGTTCAGTGACCGCGTCTTCTGGATGATTCCAGGTAACTGTCTGAGTCAGGGGTTAGACACACCCACAGGTGAGAGTCGCCCCTGGTCTCTGAGAGTGCACAGAGCCTTCCCACACCTTAGACTGGGCAGCGCTCCCCTCGCCATGCGGCTCAGAGGCCACCAGAGAGGTGGCTTTCAGCCGCGGTCATCCTCAGGAACCTCTGCAGGGATGTCAGGAAAACACACCATCTCCTCCCTCCACACGCATAGATTCCGGGAGGGTCTGGGCGTCTGGAGTCTCAGAAGGTCCCCGAGGGACTCGAATGGGCAGCAGGGATGAGGGAGAGCCACTGAGCCCAACTCAAGTACCGGGCCGAGGCTTCTGGGAAGTGGGGGCCCAGCATCGGAGGGCCAGCTCGGAGACACAGGCACCCGGCGGGGCCCGGCCCTGCCTCCCCCAGACAGGAGGTCCTTGGAGCCTCCCTGCTGTATCTGAGCAGCAGCTGGCCACAACTCACAGGCCCAACCTCAGAGAGGGACACAAGAATATACCTATTGCAGTTAGCACGGGGGGGTCCCAGGATGGGGCGTGGCAGTCCTGTGGGCAAGGGGACTGTCTTCCCAAGCACGACACCTGAACCACGTGTTCGAGAGCACACGGGAGCTTACCAAGGTAACAAGTAAGGACCAGGTGCTCACGGGAACCCAGGCGGCCCCGGGCCTCGGCCGTCACCCTCCCAGCTACACGCCTGCCGTGCCGTGTCCAAGAGCAGGCTCTACTCCTGCATCCAGACCCTCTCATAGACGACGAGGGTCTAAACACGCTGGTGTCCCCCAAACTGATACACACAACTGGGGAAGAGTCAAAGGACTGCCATTTCCCTGGACTCGCTTTACCCATGGAACGCCGGGCCATGCGAGGCTGCTGATACCTCGCGCTCCCTCGCGCCCCCTGCAGGAGCCAGGCTGGCACTGCGCCCCGCCATTCCCGGCTTCCACCCAGAGCCCCTCCAGTGCTGGGCAACACCACCCGGACTTCGTTAGGGAGCCTCTTTTGACCCTCCCAGTTATTCCCCGCAGGCCCTGCTGCCTTTTTAGAATACGCTCAAACAACAAAACCCACAGCACGGCCGAGAGCCGGAAAACCTGAAAAGACCCAGAAAGCACCCCTGCCCCTAGGCCGCTGCTACGCTTCGGGAGCTCTGGATGCAGAAGGTTCAACCCCGGCCAGTCATCCAGGCGACCATGGATAAGCAGCTCAGCCTCGGTGAGCCTCGGTGGGCTTCCAGCCCACGGGTGGTGGCTGGGGACCCACAGTGGGCCGCGAGTCACGGGAGGCTACACACCGTGGCACCTCACTCCCCTGAAACCTGGGGGAGACAGATAAGGTGGGCTTACGTGGGCTTTCCCATGGGGGCCGACCGCCCAGCAAAGCTGGCCCGTGGGAAAGCAGGCGGCGGCGGGGGTTTGACACGTCAGAGCCCCCAGTGAACGCCTGTTGACAGTGGGGCCATGGGCCCCGGCGCTCCGCCTTCCTCCTCCATGAATGGACTGACTATAGCTTTGCTGCAAGGCTCCTCTGTGCTCTGTCCTCCGCGTCCTCGACAGGGCCCCGGCCACGCCACAAACCCAATAAATAAATGCTTGTTGAAAGCACGAGTGAATGAGAGCAACGGAGGTTGGACCCCAGGGCAGAGAGATAAGTAGCTTCCGGCCTCCTCTTCTGTGGGCCCATTCATAGGGAGCACGTGTCCCGGAGCCCCTCACCCGCCAGCCTGGCTCCTCCGAAGCCTCACATATGAATATTCATGTGCACAGGGGGGCCGTCCCACGGTGGGGTTACAGAACTGAGTGGCAGGGGTCACCAAGAAACCAGCAGCACCACCTGCTGCTCCTGGGGCGGAAGCCGGCCTCTGTCCCGGCCTGGGCAGCGAGCGGGCCCGCGGCGGCCAAGGCCTTCTGAGTCACCAGGCTGCGGGCCCCCGTCTCACCAGGTGGCTGCTGTGCACTAGGGCAGAGGAGGAAGTGCCCGGCCGACCCGGCGGGCTCCGACCGCCCTCCTCCCAAGGCCCACTTGGCCGAGTGGCCCCCAGTGCTGCTTGGAAAGAACTGGAAATGGCAGGGCTGCCTACAAACAGCGACTTTGCAAACAGTGTTCCTTTCATCCAGAGGGCTCAACTATCAGGGCTCAGGCGGAGACTCTCAATCTTTCCAATGTATCAATGTATTTCCGGGCAACGGGGTGGCCCAGAAAACACACCCGAGCAGGTTTTACTAGCGACTCGTCGGTGTGTCTGACAGCACATCTTGCTCCCGTGTGCTCGGAGGACGGAGGCGAGGGCGCGGTTCCCACGCTCCCGCAGAGCTGGGGAAAGCGGAGCCCCGGAATGGAGCCACCACCTCCGGGGACGGCCTGGGGCTGCGGGGTGACAGCGCCCCAGCCCAGCACTGTCCCGCTGGAGCCTCTAACGCTCGTCACATGGTGCAAACGGAAATACCTCTACCTACTTGTACAACCGTGTACACAGTATGACCTCAACGACATACAAACACAGAAGATACAGGAAGTGAAGAAGCTAACGTGTTAACAAGAGTTCCCTGGCAACCCTAGAATCTGAGGTGACTTTTCCAGGACCTGCATGGCCACAGAAAGTTTCTGCAGCGGTCCAAGATGGCATGATAGGCACTGAACCTGCCCCTGACTTGCTGTGTGGCCCCAGAGGAATGAGCAACCTCTCTGGGCTTTGGCGTCCCGTTTTCTCCCCAGGTCGCTGGTTAAAATGCCAAGTGTGTCAGAACCAAGGAGAGGACCCAGGGCTGGGCAAGAAGCAAGAGATGGCAAACTAGCAGTCCCCTAATCATGTTGGCACCTGTCGATATATATTCCATCTGCCCCAACCGTGTTTCAATTTTTAAAATTCATTGTGACCATTCAAAACTAGATTTCAAAAATTTAGGTTTCAACCTTGGATTTTAAAAAAAAATTGGATTCATAGTGACCCCAAAATGGAAACAACCCCCAAGTCCATCAACTGCTAAATGGTTAAACACAACGTGGTCTCTCTATAAAATGGGGTATCATTCTGCTGCCAAAGGGGACAACATGGGGACACGCGCCACTACGCGGATGAACTCTGAAAACGTTATGCTGAGGGAAGGAAACAAAGGCCACATCATGTCTGACTTCATTACATATTGGATATACCTGGAACAGACCCAGAGACAGAGTGTCACAGACCGGTGGCAGCCACAGGACAGAGGGAGTGGGAACAGGGTTTCTTTCCGGGGTGACACAAATGTCCTGGGATCTGCAGTGAGGGCTGCCCAGTATCGTGAATGGCTAAGAACTACCCATTGGTCACCCCTGGCCGCAGCATCCCTAGGCGAGGGTTAGCGGCCACCAGGTGCCAGCTGCCTCCGCTTGGCTCTGTCCCTATCTCCGCTGCATGCAGGGGTGTGACAACCCCAACAGTGGGAGATGGCCCCGCTTTACCCACCAGAAGACTCCCCAGCGCCCCATGAGGTCAAGTTTCTGGCTAAATGAAGACACCCAGTTCCGAGGCACAGTCCCGTCCACCAGCCAAAGGAAGGAGGAAACCAACTCATCAACCTAGTCTCTCCTGACCAGGTAATACACACCCCTAGTAAGTTAAGTCAAACAGTATAGAAAAGGTAGACAATGGAAGTCTGTCCCCCACCGCACCCCCAGGCCCCACCTCAACCACCTCCCATCAGCCACTGACTTGGCGCAATTCAATCCGTTTCCATTCACCTGGCTCCCAGGGTGACTGCTTTCTCTTCTGGCCACTAGAAAAACGTGTGGTCTGCGTAATGACCCACTAAGCGACTGTGAAAGGGACCGAGAATCTTTCCTGAAGAACATCCTACCCACAACTCGGTGGCCAGCACGTTCCTTAACACAAAAGTCAAAAGCCACTGTCTGGAAAGGGCCCTGGGTGGGCTATCCTCACGTATGCTGAGCAAGACGTTAGCCCACAAGCTCCCCGAGGCCAGAGCACACAGGCTACGGACCACATGAACCGCCAAGCTCCTGGCCACCATGCAACTCTGGCTTTCAGTGAGCAAGACCTGTAGGCCATTTGGCCTGTAGTTTGCCCCAAGGCCTAGAGGGCTCCTGACAAAGGGAGTCTGGGGATCCACCCAGGTCCGTGAGGCCAACCCCATCGCCAAAGGACATCTGGGGCTGACACGGCCTTCTGGACATGACTGCCAAGCCCCGAGTGGGCAGGGTCCTGACCTCACGCCCCTGCTCCCCATGGCCTGTCTCACCGCCCTGCCCCCAATCCACTGCAGGCTCTCAGAAGGCCAGCCCTCTGCTGGGAACACCCTTGCCTCCTCTTGACCTGGTCGCGTCCTGCTCTTCCTTGCAGATTCCTCCAAGACACCAGCCTCCTGAACCAAGGCCCGTCCCAGGATGCTGGTGTTTCCATCTTGCCCACATCTGCCTGCGACCTTGAAGGCAAGACCATTACCTGTTTGTGTCTGGATCCCTGGACAGCACGACAGAGCCTGGCACTTGGCACACTTCGGCAAACATCCAAGGAACCGAGCTGAATACAGAAGATGAGTCCAGTTTTGGGGAAACAGAGACCCCAAAGAGATACAGGCAAGCTGCCACAAAATATACAACTTCAAGTTCCTGAACAGATCTGCCGTGGCTGCCAGGGCTCTGAGCACCCAGAGGGCGCCTCCCAGAGCAGCAGGCTGCGTTGGAAGCCATCACCAAGCCCACAGGCCAAGCCCTGTGTCCAGCGATCAGGAAACCCCATGCCCAAGATTTCTACCCAAATTATACTGATTGTGCCATACTCGTGTTACTAATCTCCTCCCTCACTTCTCTTACATCTGCCATTAAACGGAACTTTAAAATATCCACTTAGCCTAGTAAATCGACTTAGTGTTGCTTTAACAAGTAAGCAGAATTATAGCAAATGTATCTTTTTATTAGCAATATAGTATTCACACCCTAATTTCCTGTAATTATAGCAACTTGATTGAGAGGTTTCATGCCGTGTATTCCAGTTTCTTAACCTAGGGTGCTGGGTGCAATTCTGAGGCCACGAGACTGGACACATGTCCCCGAAGAGGGACAAGGCATTTCTGATGTGTGTGGGAAGCAGAGAGGAAGTCCGCTTTCCCTCTACCAAAGCAGAAAACCATTCAAAACAGGAGAGCACGGTACCACAGTCCTCAGGACTGGACTGGACGTTACAGCCGGGGACTGGAGAAGCCTGGGTGCCCATCACCAAACACCTGCCCCACTCCCACCTCCACCGGGGGAGAGAGCAGGAAGTTCGGCCCCATGGCCCTCCACACACCTAGCAGGCAGGCAGGGGAGACAAATGAAGCGTGTATTTACCAAACGGTGGCCAGGGGTCTGAAGTGCTGGCTGGGGCCGCCGGACCGCCCCAAGGGTTTGTCTGGTTAGCTGACGCTGACCGGCCCCAGGGTTCTGCTTTCTGGGCAGCAGGACCTGAGCTGGGGAGGGCGTCCATTAAATCCAACAGAGTAGTCTGCTGTGGGTGGGAGCCATGCTTTTGAGACAAAGAGAGGGGACAGGTTTTACTTTGCTACAGTTACAGTAAATATCCACCAGTTAGCCAGTTAGCCATAAATAAATATGGTGTCTCTTGGGACTTGAAGCCCTGTGGGCGGGGCCAAGAGGAAACTGAGCAGGCCCTCCTGTCCTCCCATCTCCTGCCCCACCCCCCCAACCACTTCCCACTCCAGCCCAGGCTCCACCCACTTCCCCTCTCCAGCCCAGGCTCCACCCACATTGAGCTGTTTACTTTGGACCCAGTTCCCCCGGGGCTGCAGCCTCCCTCCAGAATGCTGTCTCCCCCCCTCCACCCCAACACCAGCCATCACCCAGGGCCCCCTCTCCCAGGGCCTGTCCTGCCCTCCAGCTCCCATGGCCACCAGAGCCGCTGCCAGGGACCTCGTGGCACTGTGACACGGGAGACCACCAGAACCCGGGCACGGTGATGGAGGGTGGCCTGTCTTTTAACCAGAGGGGCTTGTGGGGGCAGAACCAGGTCCCGATCGCCTCGGGCCCCATGCGGGCAGCCTGGCGCAGGGTACGGCTCATGACAGCAGCGAAGCCCAGCACTACTGGGCTACTGAGCCGGCCCTGTGCCAGGAATCCGTTCCAAAGCACTGGACGCTTGCCTCACTCAAGAGTCACCTGACCGCACGGCTAGGAGGAAACTGAGGCCCCAGTCCACGGAGGCCCCTTGCCAGTGCCCATCTTCTCTCCGGCTGGTCTCGGGGGAGCCTCGGGAGGACCGGCACAGGCGGGGCTGTTTCCAACCATGTCCCCCCCTCACTCGTGCTCATCACGGAGGGGTATAGGAGAAGGCGCCGTTGTCCCCCGCGGGCTGGGCTCGGATGTTCAGCAACTACGCTGGGACCGTCTCGAACACTGACCTCTCCGCTTACCTCCTTCTTTTTGGGAACCTTAACCGTGTCTCTTCGGCTCTCTTCTAGGGCCATCTGTAATCTGAGGTCGTCACCCCGCCTGAGGCGCTCTTCCTGCAGAGGACAAGGGCACTGTAACGAGGTCATTGTGTGGCACACAACGAAGCATCGCCCGCCGAGAATGTGGGGCACAAAATCTGACAACACAGTATTGCAAGGGAAGATGGGCAAACAACCTGCAAAACAGTTACTCTTCTATCCTGCTAGTGTAGCCCAGACGGCTTGCCGCACCCCCCCCACCTGTGTGGCTTCCTTGGTTTTGGGGTCCCAGTGGGAAGACAGGTGGGGGGAGGGGCCCAGGCACCACCAAGTCGGGGAAAGGGAACACTTTCTCTACAATGCTTTTATCTTAAAATAAAAATGGCTACATAATTCTAATTATAGAAGCAACGCATCTCCTTGTGCATCGGGCTCTCTGCTTAGCGGGGAGCCTGCTTCCCCCCCCGCCCGCCTCTCTGCCTACTTGTGATCTCTCTCCGTTAAATAAATACATAAGATCTTAAAAAAAAAAAATAAAAGAATCCACACTTAAGTGGAGCCACACAGCCCAAAGCTCGTGTTCTTCAAGGGTCACCTGCATCTAATTTATATTTGTTTAAGGTGAAGTCACCCCATGCAGAAGACTGGGCTGTCCACTTATAGTTAGTGTCGCGGGAGAACCAGGCAAGGCTGCAAGGGGCAGAGGGCAGGAGACTGTGAAAGGTGGCGCTCTCTCACACAAGTTTTGTGACAAACACACAAAACACACAGCTGTTAAGAGTTCATCACGTAATGAAATTAAATTCCTTGTATTTTATTTATTACAAATACGATGAATCATAGAGGTGAGTTATGAATGAAAATGGGGCCCGGCTGCCTATCTGTCTGCCGCTGCACCCCTGCCCCTTCTCCCCGGACCACGGGGGACACAGCCAGGCACCCCCAGGCACGGATCGAACGGCTGTGCTTTCCCTACTGTGAACAGAGAGGCTGTGAGAGAAGCTGTCCACGACCGCTGAGCTTCCTTCAGGAGGTTTCCAGTTACAGTGACACAAATCACGCTGGGACAGCCACCTTTGCACTTCCGACTAGCTCCCCCTAATATCTGTGTCCGTGCACCACTTCCAGGTGACAGAGAGCCTCGTGCTGCCTGATTCCATCTAGCCTCCCTCACCCAAGATCAGCAGGGACGGACCTGATCGCTGGGACCAAAGGGACGACAGCTCTGGAAGGTCATTTCCAGCCCGCCTTTCCCTCCTTCTATGTCAAAGGCAGGCATGATTATTAGAGAAAAACAGGAACTGAAAAAAATTAAAACTGTACCACTTCCGTCATCGAAATATAATAAGGGTTCTCACTAGCTGCTGTGCTTCTTCCTAGCCTTGGCTTTCAGCACGCGGTTGCTCCTGACCCATCTTACCAAACTGCCCTCCCTCGGGGCTGAGCCCACCCACCTTGCACGGCGGGGGCTGTGGACACCCAGGCTCCCGCGAAGAGACCACGATACGTGGCTGTATCTATACGAGTGTTTCTGGAGAGTGTGGTGACCCGTTCCCCCGCTGGCCCACTGGGCGGCACGAACACCGTTGTCGCGACGCCCAATCCCATCGGGGAAACAGGGAGGCCGGGGCCTGCGTCTGGTCACTGTCCCCACTGCGCCCCACGCCCCACCTGGGGACCCCCCAGCGGGCAATCCCACCTGCCTGGCACCAACCTGCTCGGCGACCTCTCTGCTCATGGCGAGTGCCAGCTGCAGCTGGAGCTCCTCTTCTCCACTAGTCTGCGGCCGGGCCTGCTCCAGCTCGGAGGACACCCTCGGAGAAGTGGCTGTGGGGGAAAAAGACCGAGTCACCACAGGCACGGGACAGGCTCGAGCTCACGGCCACCCAGCCAGACCACACACCACGTCCCCACCTCCCACCCACAAAGCCTGACCGTGTGGCCGCCGTACAGGAAAGGTCTGCGAATACGTCCAGGTTAAGTCACGCCAACATGTGGATTCTCAGGGACGTAAGCCATTTTTTGGGGGGCGGGGGGGCTATTAAGTAGTTAGCTAGCTAGTATCAATAACACTTGTAATCAGCTCCCGGAAAGACAGTTTTGCTGAAGGGAACTCCTGGCTGATGCAACAAACCTCCAGGACGGGCGTCTTTACACGCGCACGCTCTCGCTGGCCTGGGCCTCCCCAGACGGAAAACGTGGGCGCTCACACGGCCATCGGGATGTTCTGCACATCAGGGAGTGTAGGTGTCTCCAGAAACCAGACACAAAACTTGGGGAGCATGGGGCCACCTCTGCCCCCACTGCAGGAGAGGCTCGACGGCTTCTCTGAAATTCTCAAAAGCCAGGCCCCACCCAGTGCCTTGGATGGTTCCCTGCTCCGTCCTCCCCCTGGTCCTCCTGGACTGCCCTCCTCACTGGGGCTGGGTCAGCAACCCCTCCCCACCACAGCACTTCCCCCCTATGCTGTGGTTTGCTAGGTCATGCTAGAAAGTACGCTCCTTGAGGAGGATCCACGCCCTCTTCTCCCCATTACATCCACCCTCAAAGTTTGGCAGAGCAGCTGGCAAATACCCGCTGGATAGATGCGTGGAAGCAAGTGGAGATGCACGCACGGACAGATGGAGAATTCAATTTCATGGCAGATGGGTACTTGTTTGAAAATGCTCTAAGCTCTGCATCGGTTTTCTTCCTTCTTTCATTATGTCCATTCCAGCAAACCCAACTGTCCCGACTCATGCACCCCAATGCTGCTCCTGGCCCCCCTGCTCCAATCTGAACTTGCTTCTGAGGATTGATTGCCTCTTTTGGACAAAGTCAATAAGGTCAGGAATGATTCCTGAAAGGTGAGGCTTCTAGTCGGCTAGGCTCCGGTTACCGTGAACAAAACAGGAAAAGAGCTGGATATAGTTAGCGTCGCGGGAGAACCAGGCAAGGCTGCAAGGGGCAGAGGGCAGGAGACTGTGAAAGGTGGCGCTCTCTCACACAAGTTTTGTGACAAACACACAAAACACACAGCTGTTAAGAGTTCATTTGGAACAGTCCTGTGTCGAGAAGCACAGTGCATTTGCTATGATTTACTGTCAACTCAAAGAACCAGGAAGACAAATGGAATCCCAGCCTAGTTATATCACATCGCCTTTTCCAAAGTATTGGTTTTAAAAATAGGACTAGATGGCTAGAACGCCGTCAAGTCCGCCTTAATGAGCCGGCTCAGAAACAACAGACCACGACAAAAAGCACATTTTTTGCTCTTGCTGGTTTTGTGCCCAACCCTCTCGGAGACCAGCAACAGTGCTTAGGTCTTGGGCTTTCCTGTATCTAGAAGCAAAGGTGTGACCACCCAGACCGCCGGACGCTAAAGCCGCACAGCTTCGGGGAACAGTTCTGGAGGCCTCTTCTCTGTGGACCATGGCTCCCACATGGATCCCTGACCACTCGGGCTGCCTATTCCCAGCCTCCTTCCCGATGCCCTCGGAAGCTCGCACCCCAGAACTCTGTTTATAACGAGCACGGCACATTCGGTACCTTCATTCACCACCACACGGAAATGGGGGCGTACATAAAGGCCTATATCCCATCCCGCACCCCAAAAAAGAGCTCTGAGAAACGAGCCCCATCTTAGCTCATTCTGGCAGGGAAAGCTGCCACTTGGCTGCACGGCCACAGGGCTCGATTCAGCGCGGCCAGGGATGAATGGGACGGGGCTCTGAACGGGGAGCTTCTAGAGAAATGAGCCTCCCTTGTCCTCTGAGCCCTTGGGCACATCTGCGCCGCTAGACTGGCTTCAAATGCAAATGTAAGTGTCCCTGACTGCCGTTAACTGAGGCTTGCCGAATAATGCTTAGCCGGCATGTACGGAAATATCTTACCACATCAATGTGGAAATTAAAGACAAAGGGTATTCCCCTAAATGCTGTGGTTTTTGTCAACGGATGTATGGCTCTCAGTTCCGCAGATGGCGGAATTCACAGCCACCAGCCCCGAGAATCAGCTGAGGAACCACTCCCGTGGAGATGTTCTTGCCTTAGCGACAGCAGCTCAGCCCCACAAAGGGCCCCTTGTACCGGCGTACAGGACAGTGAACACAGATGTGCTTGTGAGACGGGCCTGAATGCTCCCTTGTGACCACCTGAGCCTGGCCCAGTTCGGGCGGTGGGGGGGCCACAGGTCATCGGTTCACAGGGACCCCTGGAAAACGCAGGTGGCCGAGTGACGGCTTTCCCACTGGCCACCTCCTGGAGGGAAGACGAGGCACTGTCGGCCTAGGCTACTCACTAGCAGGACCGCACATGCGCCATAGCCCTTCTCCAGCCCGGAAGATGTCTTTCTGTGTACAGATCCTGCCTGGAGGAACTCATCAAAGTCCTTGCTTGCTGTGGCCGAGAATCAGAAACATCGGCTAGGCCTCAACGTCATCCTTCCTGGCCGGTTATTTGGGCTGAGAAAGCCCAGGGGAAAGGTTGAAGAGGAAGGAAAGCCTACAAAAGCCAACTTTTCCCTCCAAATACAGGCCAAGAGGAAGACCAAAAAACACCTCCCAGTGCAGGGAGATGGGAGCGTCTGGGGTTCACGCCACCCTGCCGCTCCGGAGAACGCCAGGCCCAGCGTGCGTGCCCACACCCTGGGCTGCACGAGGAACCCTGGTTCCCAAATGCGCCCCTAAAGCAAAGGCTGGAAGATTTTCTAACAAAGAGGCTTCGGTTGGCCAATCTTGGGCAATTGTGAAAGAAGAAATTGAAGCAGTCAAGGTAACAGGAAAATAGGAAATCGCCACTTCTCAGGCCGTTTCGCTCTCTTCCTAGAAAGCACTTACGCAGCGTCTGCGATGACATCAATTAAAGGGAACAGGCACTGCGGGACACGACCTGACCGGCAAGGGCTCTGCGTGGCGACCGGTGGGACTTCTGATAAAGCTTTCTGGTCTGTGAGCCCCACACGAAGTGAGCGGCTGACGCTGGGCACACAAGGCACAGCTGGCACCTCGGGAAGCATGGAAGGTCCCCGGGCCTCAGGGGCCTGAGAAGACCCTATCTGGATCTTAATACTAATGCCACCTTTTACAACCCCGGGCGTGTTCGCCGACCTGCGTGCCAGGGTTCAAACCCTGTCCTTGCCACTTACTAGCAGGGAGACCACGGGCAAAGGGCCTGACCTCTCCAGGGTTCTGGATCCACGTTTGTGAAATACAAACGGTCTGTGCGAGGGGTTAAGGGTGCCCGACAGACAGCTGGCTCTCCCCAGAAAAGGGGCCTTGCCCCGGGTCACTGCTCCCGGCTGCTCCCGGCTCTATCCCATGACCACCAGACTACCTGGGGGCTGGAGCTGTCTGCCGCTCCCACCTCCCACAGAAGCCGTAAATAGGTAGCCGGTGGTACCCCGGCCCCTCGCAGGCCCCGAGAGAACGAGACTGGGGCCATGGGCCTTCGAGAGGGGGAGACAGGGAGGGGACCCTGAGCCCAGCGCCAACTTCCGCCCTCTAGTGACCGGTTCCCGGGCCAGCTAAGTTCCTTCCTCATTACTCTACTGCAGTGAAGTGCTTACTGGATCTTTCTTGATGTGGTGACATCTTCCTGTGGCTCCATGGGCCACCTCCACCCAGCAGCCTGGCCCGAGGGGAGGCTTTGAAACCTGTTCCCACAGAAGCCCCTCCAGGCTCTTCATCGTACCTCCTCCCAGGGGGAGCGGGAAAGGCTGCTTTCAGTCAAATGAGGCAAATTCTGAGAAAATTAAGTTCACATCAGCCCAGGTCACATTAAAAGAGAAAAAATATAAACATGTGGTTGGAAAAGCCAAAAAGGTCCAAGATGAGAAGTGCCTCCAATACCATCGGTCAGGTCCCTTTCAGACCAAAGAGGATGTGTGTGTGTGTGTGTGTGTGTGTGTGTGTGTGTGTGTGTGTCTTCACAACAGCCCCCCCAATGCTGTGGCCACCCTCTGCCCGTCACGTGACATCACCACCTCCCAGGCAAAATCTCTGATCTCATTCCAATCTAGACTCTAGCCTGATTCCGGACTCACAGAACCGCAGGGTGAAGACGGAGCCGAACACCACGCAACGTGGCAGATGGGCAAACCCGGGCCCAGGGACGCTCTATGGGACAACTGGCCCAGTCTTCTTAGCATATTAAGGTCACAACAAAAAGACCATCTGCTGCAAACAGACCGAAGGGACAGGATGGTCAGAGGCAACCTGGGGTCCTCAGGGCACTGGATGACGTCGGGGCTGTGGGGTCTGCGAGGTGGGATAGGGGCACCGTCACTCAGCCTTGAGGAGGAGACGCACACTGAGCATTTACTGGTGGATCGTGATGATGGCCGTAACTTATTTTTAAACACGAAAGCATAAAAGGAAGTGGGAGCCACACCTCTCATCCTGCCCCTATTCCTCTCCCCAGAGGAAACAGCTGTTGACATTTTCTTTTGATTCTACCCAGACAACCACTGAATGCCTACTCCATGTGGATGTGCGTGGGCGCGCTCTTCCGACACTTAGCCCTGGGAAAGTGCGTCTATCACGGCTGTGCGGGCCGCGTCTCTTTGCCGCAGCCCGACCCAGGCTGAGCATTTTCCGCATAAGCCACAGCCCAGCGTGCACAGCGGGTCCGAATGCCTGTGCTCGGATCTGGGCTCTGCCACTTCTCAACCCGCGACCTCTGCCTAGGCACGGAGTCCTCTGAGCCTCAGTTTTCTCATCTGCAAAATGGAGTCAGAGCACCTGCCTCCTCCGGTTGGTGAGGACCCAATGGGCTGACCTGGGAGAAGCGCTCAGACCAGTGCCTGGCACGGGATACTCCTATGGCTCTCACTAGTATATCAATGAACCCTCAGTCCAACTTATAGACCGGGGCTGAGGCTCAGAGGTGAAGGGACCAGCCCAAGGCCACTCAGCCAGTGAGAGACCGAGTCTGACCCTTACGGCCTTGTTCTTTACTACCACCTTTTTCACGGAGGAGGTAACTGGGGCCCACAGAGACTAAATGACTTGTTCACAAAGAGAAGGATTCAAAGCCAAGCCTTAGAGCCAAATCCCATGCTTGCCCAGCCCCCTAAAGGTACCCTGAGACTCTCAGTCCTAACACTCAGTGGCCACCAGACCCTGCGCTGCTCTAGGTCTGAGGGAAGTCCCTGTCCCCCTGGAGCTCGTGTACTTGTAAGGAGAGACGACACAGGAATAAAGAAAGCAGGGAGAGTGGGGGCCCTGGGCAGAGGAGAGCTGGCTGTCTGTGTTCAGAGGTCAGGGCAGGCCGTCCAGAGCTACTGGAGCAGAGGCGTAGGTCGGGGAAGGAGGCCAGGCCGAGACAGGTGGGAGCTTCACTCGGGGCGGAGGGTAGAGGCTGCGAGGCAGGTAAAGGCTGAGGGTGACCAAAGGGACATGATGAAGAGCCAAGGTGGTTCTCAGGGCCCTTGGAGGGGCTTTGGTGGACGTGGGTCTATGCAGAGCCGTGATGCAATCTGACTGGTCCCAGGAGCGACGGTGGGAGCCCGGGCCAGGATGGTAGCTTTGCAGGAGGGGAGCGGAGGCTGGACTTGGGATACATTTCACTAAAAGTCTATTACACTTGAAAATGCTCCCGACCGGGCAGCCTGAGGCCACAGAGAGCATCTGTGACCCTGCCCTGCCTGGCCCACAGCTCCCAACCGAAGCAGGCCTCGGGTTAGGGTCAGGCACAAGGGGCAGACTCGGTACTCAGAGTAGGGTGCTGTGGGCAGAGCTGGGTCCCTCAAATTGTCCCGGTGAAGTCCTGACCATCGGTTCGTTGGAACGTGACTTTTTTGGAAATATGGTCATTGCAGATGCAATTAGCTAAGACGAGGTCAACCTGAAGCAGGGCGAGGGCCCTAAATCCAGCAAGGCCTGTGTCCTTACGAGAAGGGAAGGGTCACAGATGCACACGCGTGCACACGTGCGAGGGACACCAAGGGCTGCCGGCCACCTACAGAAGCTAGGGAAAGGCAGGTAAGCATTCTCCCCTCCAGGTTTCAGAGGGAGTGTGGGCCTGGCGATGCTTTGATCTTGGACCTCTGGCCTCCAGAAAGATGCTGTTCTACGCTGCCTGGCCAGAGGCTTTTTCCCAGAGAAACCTCAGGCTCTTCCCCTCACTGCCTGCACACACAGACGTGGGCACCCTCGTCACACAGGGAAAGGAACTGCCGCCCCTCAGGTCCAGGACTGACTTTCCTCCTCGAGGCTGCTCCCCAGCCCGTCCTCTTCCCAGGCACCCCAGCTTGCCAGGCTCTGTGTTGTGCCTAGAAGCCTCCAGCTCCTTCCTGCTTTTGTACCCCTCCCGCTGTTCCTCACACGGGAATGGAGAAACTCCTGGTCCCAAGTGTCAGCTCCGATGCCGCCTTCTCAAGCACATCTCCCCCCCATCGGGCCATGAGGACTCCCGCTGGCTCGTTTCCCCCCACCGCGGCCCCGGCACTTCGAGCAGGTGGCCTCTCCGGCTGCCCCTCTGTAATCAGTATCATGCATTCTACACCGTGGGACCTGTCTGCAGTCCGGCCACCTCCCCGACCTGACCCGGCCCGAGGCTCCAACGGAGGCGGGGCCACGTCGGCTTCGTAACCGGCACAAGAGCAGGAGTTCCAACACCTGCTGGCTCGTTTTCAAGCTGAGTTTCCAATGAAAACTAGCGATGGCCTTAACCTCTGAGGGCACACTTCATAGGCTCCTCAACAACACCGTGAGACAGAGAGCCTCGGGTCAGAGGCGGAACCTGAAACCCAGCCTGGAAGGAGGCCGAGACAGAACAATGGCCAGGCGGGGCTGGAGACCGAGCTGGGGGAGGGCGGAGCAGAGACAAAAGGCAGTCCTTTTATTTGTCTGCAGGATTCAAAGCCCATCCTCTGTTTGAAATAAAAGAGCAAGTTTGTGCTGTTCTCTTCGGGCTCGGGCTCGGATCAAACACTAAGCGCTCTCCGTGACCAGACCAATCACCAGCTTGCCAGGTGGGGCAGGGAGCAAGCCCTTCTTGGTACTGTTCTCCCAGGGGTCCCTGTCATTCCGACCGCAGTGAAAGTCACTCTCCGGGGTAGAGCTCTGCAGGCGCCCCCCCGCCCCCGGGTCTCCAGACAGGGGCTCGGGAGGGAGGGGCAGGGGCTCGGAAGCCCGCTTGGTCCCAGTGGAGGTGAGTGAACACTGGCACCCAAACTTGTAAGTAGGCCCGGGGTGAGGCGTGAACGTTAATAAAGATGGAATTTGTCTCTTTTAAAATGAGTACTGACAGCAACTTCCATCTATGAAATCAGCGATGACCTGGGGCGCCTGGGTGGTGTAGTTGGTAAAGCATCTGACTCTTGATTTCGGCTCAGGCCATGATCTCGGGGTCATGAGATCGAGCCCCACGACCGGGGAGTCTGCTTGAACTTCTCTCCCTCTATCCCTCCCCCCACCTGTGGGTGCACGCTCTGTCTCTAAAAAATAAATAAATCTTAAAAAAAATAAATTTGAGGGGCGCCTGGGTGGCTCAGTTGTTAAGCGTCTGCCTTCGGCCCAGGTCAGATCCCAGGGGCCTGGGATCGAGCCCCGCATTGGGCTCCCTGCTTGGCAAGAAGCCTGCTTCTCCCGCTACCATTCCCTCTGCTTGTGTTCCCTCTCTCGCTGTGTTTCTCTCTGTCAAATAAATAAAATCTTTAAAAAATAAATAAATAAATTTGTGACTACCTTAAAAAAAAATCACGGTACCCTTGTTAAGTTCTGCAGCCGTCAACTGAGCAGGGTCACCGCAAATGGGCACTATCTGTTCAGGAAGCATTTGTAATGTTTCAGGAGACAGAAGGATGTTCACACACTTTCCCAGGAATCTCACTGCTGGCAACTCTACACTGAAGACTATGCTGAATCTACATTGAATCTAAGGACTCTTTTTGTTTTTATGTATTATTTATTTATTTTTAAGATTTATTTGACAGAGAGAGACAGAGCGAGAGAGGGAACACAAGCAGGGGGAGTGGAAGAGGGAGAAGTGGGCTGCCTGCCGAGCGGGATGCGGGGCTTAATCCCAGAACCCTGGGATCATGACCTGAGTAGAGGTAGATGCTTAATGACTGAGCCACCCAAGTGCCCCTAAGGACTCCTTTTAAAAAAGCACACTTTCTGCCCGGAAGTTTACCTCAGCATTATTTACACTGGTGAGAACCTGAAAACAACAATTCTGATCATTAACGATGATAGTAAGTGATCCATTTATGGTGCATTTCCTTTGTGCAAGGGAGTGTGTGCACAGCGTGATGTCAGCACAGGTAATTTACATAATAATCCCAGAGAGGCTACCCTTATCCCTAGGTCACCAATTAAAAGACTTAAACTTGCAGAAGTTAAGTAATCTACCGAAGGTTTAACCTATCAAACTAAGGCTAACCAGACAGCAAATGGAAAATGCACACAGGAAGTTGGGTGAAAAGATCAGACTGCCTGACTGTATTATTTCTCACAGGAATTCCGAGAAAGGAGTCACCTGAAGGGCTACCTCTGTCGCCACCACTGTGCGGGGATCTCTGCGGCGACTGCCCGCCTCTCGGCTGGCTCTCCGTCCCACTAGGCGCAGTGTGCGAACAGCCAGATGGCCAGACGCTCTTAGCCCCCTGCCGGCCCCGCTTCCGGACACCACACCTGGTGCACCCTAGAT
>CM053619.1:6540007-6555511 GCA_028646535.1 Procyon lotor
ACCTGGGTGGCTCAGTCGTTAAGCGTCTGCCTTCGGCTCAGGTCATGATCCCGGAGTCCTGGGATCAAGCCCCGCATCGGGCTCCCTGCTCGGCGGGAAGCCTGCTTCTCCCGCTACCATTCCCTCTGCTTGTGTTCCCTCTCTCGCTGTGTTTCTCTCTGTCAAATAAATAAAATCTTAAAAAAAAAAAAAAAAAAAAAAGCAAAACATAATGTTTAGAAAGATGTGTTTTACGAATGTCATGTGGTTATAAATGACACTTGTATCTTGTCCTATTGTCTGCATAGTACAAACATGAGATTTGTTCTGTTTTCACGGAACACTACACAGACGTGTGACCCGGATCTGTCAGGACAAGCTGCCCTTTGGGGATGTGAATCCTGACCCGGCCTTCAGTTCCTTTCTACATCACAAACCTGATGGCTCTGCCCACAGAAATATGGCTACAGTAAAACCACACGACCAGGGGCAGTGGGACCCCGGCATGGAAAGCGGCCAAGGTGTCTGGTGCGAGCGAGAGGAGCGCAGGCCTGTCCCGCATCAGGCCAGGATGAGCTAGGAGGCCCCATCCAGCGGAATGCCGGGTGCAGCTGTTAAAATGTTTACGTGGCTGTGGGGCGGTGGAGAAAGGGAGACAATGCTCCCGTTACTGGCTTATGAGACAAAAAAGCAGGATGCGAAGTTGCATTAATAAGCATGCGATCCTGGAAAAGAAAATGGTTGGGGGAAAAGTCCATAAGGAAATACACCAACCCGTGAAGGGCGGCTGTCTTTGTGGAGGAAGATTATAGGCTATTTTTCTTCTTCTTGAACTTTCCACATGGTACTTTTATAATGAAAAAACCAGCAGTTTCTTAGCTCACGTCCACACTGGGCTTACCAGCCAGTCCTGGAGAGGAGGGCCACCGAGGGAGCCGGGCTCGGGGGTGCTGCTCATTCCCCACGGCTGGGCTGAGCTACCCGACTAGCAGTCAGCAGGAGGACACTGACTCAATAGGCAACCTCAATTTCGAGCTGCTCCAAGTCCAAGTATCACCTGCTGACTGCAACTTTCTGAACGGCCACAGCTACTGGGCATCAGCTGGAAAGAGGGGAGGGACCAGCTCCACAAAAGCTGACAAGGAGCAGGCCACTGGAGGAGCGGCGCCCGGGCCCAGGCACACACTGTGATCACCAGAAACTTCCGCACATGGTGAAGCCCGGGGCCATCCCCAGGGTTCTGACGTCACCAGTCAGAAGTGTAGCCCCGGCTCTGGGACATTTAAAAACTGCTAGGCAGCCAGCTTGAGAGCAGGTGGCGAAATGAGGAATAGCATTTTATTACTGAACAAAAACTAGTGCCTATGAATTATACTGCTGCTAAACTCAACCTTAAAGCATCAAGAAACTGCACAAATACCTAAAATGTTTCTTTGTTTCTGGAAACGCCCCATAAAATATATTTCCAAGATACTAAGGCTCATGCTTAAGCAGACACTGAAAGAGAAAGAGGAGCACGACACACAGAAATACCACCGAAAAGAAAAGTTAAGGTCTATCTAGCTTCTGTTTAGGGGCGCCTGGGAGGCTCAGTTGGCCAAGCGCCTACCTTTGGCTCAGGTCATGATCTCAGGGTCCTGGGATCAAGTCCCAATTGGGCTCCCTGCTCAGTGGGGAGCCTGCTTCCTCCCTCTCCCTCTGTCCCTCCACCTGCTTGAGCTCTCTCTCTCTCTCTCTCTCTCTCTCTCTCAAATAAATAAAATCTTATTTAGCACCTGTTCGTTCATTCAGTGTCCGCTGAACACCTTTCCTGGGTCGGGCACTGCGCTCTGAGCACAGACAAGGCCCCCTGCTCTCAGAGTGTGTTCTAGGGCATGGACACAGGAAATAAAGTGAGTGATAAATTCAGATAGTAAAAAATACTGTGAAGATAAAAAAAAAAAAGCAACACGCCCTACAGAGATTTTAAGTACATTACACGGTCTATTTTTCCATAGTAAGAGAAATCTACTTTTAGAGCTCCCTTCTTATTTTTACTTATGTAATTTTTAAATGCCCCCTTGAGGTTGACTATTTGAAACTAGCCAGTGGGCAGCTGTGACTAGACACCATCGCGGCTGTGTGACTGTTAGCGACCCTGACTTACACCTCTTTTTTTCCTGTTTCATTCTCCACTTACTGAGAGCTAACAGACACCACTGTTTACCTCAACTACAAAGGTGGTTTTAAAGACAAATGGACAGATATAAATACCGTATTCATAACTCAACTTTCCACGGCCCAAGTCAACAGTCCACGATCTGGAGAGCTGTGTTTCAATGTTATGCTGACAGTGACAGGAGCTCCTTACAACCTGTGTCCGCGTTACCTAACGGTTTAAAGAGGTTTCCCTGACTTTAGAAACCGTGTAAGAAGAAACCATTACGTGAGATGGGCCAAACCACCTTAAAATCGCCCTAGGTGTACACTGTATATTCATCTATTTTGTACAACAACGTAAACATTACTTTTTTGGGGGGAAGTAGGAGTACCAGAGTTCTGGAAAATCTGGGCTCAAATTCCAGCTTTAGCACTACGGAGTGGATTTGGGGAGTGGATTTGGGTTAAGTTCAAGGCCGCATCCTTTATCAGCAAGGTGCCCCACCCGCCTCCTCAGGCAAGTGGGAGCAGCAGATGGACCTGCACAGGGGAAAGCACGGGAGGGGTGATGGCTTGGCCTTCTGGTGGCCTCAGCAACTGAGGACTTGAGCAGCAGCCTCAAGGGCCACATTCAGACCCCTCGTGGCCTAAGCCCTCGTGGCAAGAGTAAGCGTCGCTGGGGTCTGACCCTCACTCACACCGGGTAGGTCTCAGTCCCTGGGACTACAGGCATTACTGAGTGGCGTCCTCTGTGATTTTATCTGCACTTGAAAGGATTAGCTCCAGAGTAAGCTTAGTGCTGCCAGCCGGGCCCTGCCTCCGCCCTGGGGCAGCCTGCCTGAGATGCAGGGGTCCCTGCCTTACTGAACACGTTTACCCCAGCAAAAGGGAAGTCAACCGGATCCCATCTCCCACTGGATTCTTAGTCCATCCCGCCTGAAGAGCTAATGCCACCAGGTGAAAGGCCACTGAGGGCTGCGACCATTCTCCACCGGGTGGCTGTCCCTGGCCTTTCCCGAAACTACTGGGAGATTACCTGGCTGTCAGCCAGCAACCACCTCTCAGCCCTGGGTGTGTCCCCCGCCAGGTTCCCGGGCACTGTCACCCAGCCCGACACCTGTGAGCTTCGCTCCCCTCCCCCTCCCACACTCTCAGGAGGCCTCACTGACCCAGGCCCCTTCCAAGTCCACACCCTGGGAGGGACACGCTGACTGGGTTTGATTTTTTTTTTAAACAATAACATATTGTTATTATATATTCCCACATCCTCAAGTTTTCAAAAACAGACCTACGGAGGCCTCCCTTTCTCAGCTGCCTAATCCGTGTTGAAATGTCCTCCTGCGGGTGTCCAGGTGTTTACCCGCTCCCACTGCCCTCGTGCAGTGCGGCTGCCGGGGCTGGGGCCACAGGGACTCTGGTTTCCCCCCAAGGTTCCCGGCTGTGGCGAACCAGCTTCCCTGGCGAGTTCTGGGGGCCTGAGCCTCTGGGCTCTTCCCCCCACACGTGAAATGGTACACACGGCAGCTTTCAGACTCTCCCTAATGGGCTTACGGATGGCTGAATGTGTGGAGGGAGGAAGGGAGGGAGAAAGCCATGCTGTCCCCCGACTCCGAGAGACCAGGGGCTCCCCTGGAATCAAGCCCGGCCCGGTGGCCCGGCTGCGGGGACGCAGTCAGGACCAAGGGCGCCCCGCAAGGGCCACGCAGGCTGCTCTCGGGCCCTGCTCTTCTCCTGCGCAGGGAGCCCCGGGCCTCCCTGCACCACATCTGGATCCTAGACTCTGGCCCAGCAGCTCAAGAGCAGTTGTTCCCTTGGGTGCTGCTGGCTGAGAAATTCAAAGCCAGGTTTGGATTCATCTCCGGCGCTCCTATGTGACTCTGGCTTTCTCTTACTTTCTCACCTTTCTTTTCCTTTTGCCCCAATTCCTTGGCTCTATTTAATCCTCTGGCAGGCGTGTGTTTTGGAGGGCAACTCCAATCCTTTCTAGAGTGAAGCAGGACAAATACACAAAAGGCTTGTAATCTCTAATAATCACTTGGGGAATCACCATCCCCGGTGTGTTGAGGGGGTGCGGGCCTGCGTGAGGGGCGCCCTAACGCCCCTCAGGGGCCAGTTAGACGCGCTGGCCTGAACGAGGCACGGACACGCTCCAGGGAGCAGAGCGGAGCCACCCCGCAGGAGCCACAGCATCAGCCAAAGGGCCAAAGGCACCACCCACACAGTGGATCCATCAGGACAGCCCGAGACCTGGCGCAGGTGGCAGAAGGCACCTGGGACAAAGTCCACGACCACCCACTCTGGTTCTGGGACTTCAAGTGGCTTCCAATTCGTGTGCGGGAATCAGAGGGCAAAGAGCATTTTTATTCTCTGTCTTCCTTCTTGCTTTCTCCTTTTTCTAAGAACGGGGACGCTGGCAGCTGGCTTCCTACCCAGGAACCCATGGCGCCGAGCACCACGGGGACAGGCTCCTGCTGTGGCAAGGCAAGTGTGGCTGTGGCTCTGGGAGCTGCCGGGCCGGGCTCTCCTTCCTTCCCCCGCCAACCTTCATCCACAGAGGCCGACCTGAGAGAGAGGAGGTGAGTGGGAGGTCCGGCCCTGATGCTGGAGTGTGCGCATCAGAGGACGGTGGCGATCCTATAGTCCAGTCTCCACCTGGACTCACATTTTCCTAGCCACCCCCCCCACCCCTGGGCCACGGTCCCAAGACCTTCTGCAATTTCTCCCCAGCCTACCCAATGTCGTGACCAGCCCCGCATAATGTGGGGGGACAGCGCCAGAGTGGGCCGTGGGGGTGGGGGGGTCACAGGCAGGTGGCTCCCAGCCTGCTCCACCCAAGCCACCTGCCGTGTCTCAGTGGTCTCCGGCAAACCCTGACCTCTCAGCCCGAAAGGCCTTCCCTGGACCCCACAGCTTCCCCCGCACACAGCAGCCCTGGGCACCAACTACCCGCCAAAATCACATCCGTGGCCAGCGCAGCAGCCCCGCGCCCAGCCCTGGGTGGGGAGGCAGCGGGGCTCCGGGGATTACAGGAACGGGAAGGAAACACGAATGCCAGGTGAGGCCAAAGAGCCGAAGGCTCCTCCAGCCCCAAATTCTCCTGCAGGCCCTAGACGTCTCAGACCTTTTCCACACCTCCACCTGCCTGTCCCGTAGACACTGACACGCCCAGAACGTCACTCCAACTCCGCTCAGTCTGCTCCATTCACAGCCCTCCCCCGCCCCAGGGCTCAGCTAGCAGTCCTCAACTCCTCCCTCTCCTGTCCTGTCCGGTCCTCCAGCAAGCCTGCTCGCTCTTTAAGACCTCCCCAGAGCTCCACAGCCCCGCCATCATCACTCACATGGATGGGGAGGGGTCCCCACCCAACACACAACTAGAGGAGAAAGCAAAGGCAGAGAAAGTAGTTAAGAGACCTTTCTCGAGCAATCTGAAGTTGCTACAACATCCAGACGCTGATACAAAATTATCAGGCTGAGCCC
Source organism: Procyon lotor (assembly GCA_028646535.1). Taxonomy (NCBI): domain Eukaryota; kingdom Metazoa; phylum Chordata; class Mammalia; order Carnivora; family Procyonidae; genus Procyon; species Procyon lotor. The sequence continues at coordinate 6,545,603 of CM053619.1, forward strand.
ATCAGGAATTGGAAGAGCCATTCCCTGCCAGAGGCAGTTTGAGAAGCCGCCTTCCACCTTCCCCCGCCTACCCTGTGCCATACCCCTGCCCTGACCTCACCTGCCACTCGGCACCCGGACCACCTTCCCGGTCTGCAAAGACCCTTGAACACACTCCACCTCAGGCCCTTTGCACAGCTGCTTCCACACCCTCTGCCTAGAAGGCCCTTCCAAAGCTTCACCCGGCACTTTTCTCATCCCCCTTCGACCTTTGCTCTGACACCACTTTCTCCACCAGGCTTATTCTGACCCCCTCCTTAACACCGCAGACCACGCTCCCTACGCCCCGGGCTCCACTGGGTCATTTTGGTTTTCGTCGGCTGCGTCCCAGAGCACTCATCCTAGAACCTGCTGGATCACGTCTTGGGTTTATTGTCTCTCTTCCCAGAAGTAGGGGCAGACAGCTCTGTGCTTTGTGCTCAGACACACAATAGGAACTCAATACACTCTTGCTGAGGGCACGAGGGAACAGGGGAGCCAGAGTGCAGCCAGGGCGGGCTTCGCAGAGAGAGGCTGGGAGCCGCCCTCCGGGCAGACCTCAGCACAGGTGAGCTGACAGATGCCAGCCAAGGAACATCAGGGGCGCTGTCTGCCACGTCAAAGGCTCTGAACTGGATTCTGGGGGAGCCCAGGAATTGAGAGAGGCTCTCGGGGTGGACACAAATGGGGGGGCCTAACAGCAAGGAAACCAATCAAAGAAAGCGGACACTGAATTGAGGTCATGGAACTAGAGATGGAGGGACAGAATTCGAGAGGTTTCCAAGGTCAGATATACAGAGGTATGTGGGAGGTAAGAGGGAAGGAAGGCGACACAGGGAAGATCAGATGGATATGGCATATGAGAGGAAGGTCCCCTCAAACATCATTATGATTTCTGTGGGTCAGAAGGTAGCCAAGGCATGAGGAGCTCCCCCGCAGCGCCTGCTCTCCCATGAAGGGCCTTTCTCAGCAGTCTGCTTCCCTCCCCCTTGCTGAGTCTGCACCAATACCCACCAGGCACCCCCTGCTGGGTCCGGGGTCCCAAGGGTGCCCCTCTGATACATCTCCCTACATCACGGCCTCCATTTCGCGAGACCACTTCCCAAATGGTCGGTGTGCACCTGACTCCTTCCCCGCCGCCCTCCAGACGGTATGTCCGCGGGAAATCGCAGCTGTGTGTACAAGCGGCACTCACCTTCCACTGAATACCTGGTTAGGTGCTAAGGAAGAACAGAAGGCTGTGACGGGCCAGGGTCCTGCTCCCCACCCCCCGCCCTCCCAACAGCCTCCGGGAAGAGCAGGGTGTGAGATAGGGAGAGGGACGCATGCGCTGAACAGGTAAAGGATGAAACGTTGCCACGGGATAACACTCTGCCCAAAACTCCTCTGGGACATGAGAAATTGCCAAAAAAGACCTGCTCGTTTTGAGCCCTCATTTCTACCAGAACCAAAGGAGAAGAGACATCCATGAGACTATGTACCTGGAGTCACCTGCCAAACGTGTGTGTGCAGGGGCGGCCCCCAGGTGGAAAAGGCCACCTGGTGGAAAAGAACTAGATGGAATGGATCCTGGAGTCCTGGGAAACACTGGCAACCTGCCCGGAACAGCCCCCAAAGATCTGGTGGAAGAGATGGTGTGTGACTCAAGGGCCTCTGCATGATCCTTCAAAACATACTCATGAATGTTTGCATTCTCTGCAGTGCAAAGCTGGTCCTCCTTAGAAAATCCCGTATAAAACGGTGAGGGGAAGACAGGAGCACAAAGGAAAACAGCCCAGAGCTGAACACAGTGATCACACACATACCCAAGTCAAACAAGCTGTAATATTAATGAGGCATGAATGAACGGTAACTGTTTCCAGGGCTGAACAAAGACTAGCCACCTTATCGGGGAAGTCACTCAAAGGCTCCTGGTCGGAGCCCCTTCTCATAGGAGCACCACCGAACAGACAGCTCTCTTCTCTATAGCGGGGCCCCTCTTGGGGGCTGGATTAGACTGGGAACATTTTCTCGTAGGCAACAAGAAAAAAATCTGTTTTCAGTTTAACCGGCGACAGTTGTAGACGCTGACCAGGATACATGATTAATTAGTCAAAGGAGAAGCCCCACTTTTAGTTACCCATTGAATTAGGTTATCTTCCAACACTGTGACCTAGAATTGACAGTACAGCTAACTCTCTGTTTACCACGGTAATGGGGATTTCTGGAAGGACCGCAGTTAATTGAGAAGCAAGAACAATCCCATTTTGTCCTCATCAAGGCACGTATCGCTCCCTCAAGGACGGCGGCTTCCAGTGACTGTCCACCGAGGCCCTTGGCTTTGCCCGGCATTGTGAGATTTCCACCGCGCTTTTCTGGCTCAGCAAGCCAAGTGGTGCCCGGCCTCCACCACACCTGGGCCTGGCCGACAGCAGAACCCCCTCTAATTTTTCAGGGTGTGGGCACACAGGGGAGAGCACGGGCAATCACCCCATGCCTTAGCCAAATGGCAGTCAAAGTTATAGCAAGTGACACAGATGGTTAGAGGCGAGAGCCTAGGGAGAGAGGAAGACAGGCGCCCTGGGTCCACGGGAGGCTGGACCGAGAGGCCCGGGAGGAGACAGGGAGAGAGTTGGCTGTACTGGACCCAACAAGCACACCCCCATCAAGCTGCCCAGCATTTCTAGGAAGGAGAAAAGCAAACCGCCGTCCCACCTCGGGCTGCGCGGTCACAAGTGAGGCAGGGCTGGGACCAGTCGCCATTTGGGCGGCAGGCCAGCCCCAGGTGCGGCAGGAAGGGGTGGCGCTGGCTCAGCGGCTGCAGCTCCTCGCTCTGACCCAGCGGGGCCCCTGCGCGGTGCTGGGGACACAGCGAGGCCTCGGGCGCTGTCGGGCAGGGACACACACACACATACACACAGAGAGAGACACGCCATTAGAGGGAGTGGGAGCGGCAGAGTGCGGGCCGGGGCTGAAGCCCAACGCGCTCCGAAGCGGCGAACGACCTGCCGACCACATTCTGACCCTGAACGCTTCTGACCCTGAACCTGACCCTGAACGCGCATGCAGCTCAAGCTCAAGGTCTGAGGGAACCGGAAACTGTGAGAGCTGGGACCGAGGCAGCAGCCGTCAGTCCACAGAAGGCCGGCAGGACCTGTGGCAGGACCGATCCGGACCCCCAGGCTCCCTGCACCCTGACCGTCCCACAAGTTATTGATGAGTGGGACGCTATTTTGGCTCTTGTTTTGTATCCTCTGGCTTCTCGAAAAAAATGACCGCGAAAACGTGGAGAGCAGAGCAGCTGCCCGTGGCTGGACAGTGCAGACTGCCACCTCCCAAAGAGGCGGCCTGAGACCACCTCAACCCACAGCGGGCCTTTCTGGGGAATGGAGAGGCTGCGTGGGAGAAACAAACCGCCTCACTCCTTCCAGGGCAATCTTCATTTTGGGGAGCAACCTGGCCCAGGCGGAGATGCAGGTCACAGTTCCTATCAGGCGGTTTCCTGAAGGTCACCGCCGTCGCTTTCACAGAGGAGTTCAAACTACGAGGGGAAACAACGATAACTAGAAATGGGACAAGAAAAACGCTAACCTCTCAGAGCCTTTGATAAGAATTTGGAATCCCTAGAGGCAGGAAGTATGCCTTGGGGACGCAAATCTCCCGACTGCCACATTTCTCGAGATGCTGCTGGTGGCGGTAGGGCGTCACACCGAAGCCCATGTGCAGGAAACGCTAGTAGGCGGCCTGGTCACAGAGCCACCGACTAAACAAGGACCAGCGGGAGTTTGTCAGGCGACAAGCAACTTCCTTAAATAAGAAAAAGATGTGCTGTTATGCCGACACGGTGTCAGTGATTCCAGAAAGAAAGAGGGTGTGGGGGCCTGCACTTTTGTTTTTTTCAGCCAGCAGATATAGTGTGTGCATCCCTCACCCTCCCAGGCCCCCTGTCCCGACACCGCCCTGGGACAGCAGAGGGGCGCCCACTCCTGGGACCACTTTTAGTGAATGCCCAGGATGCCCACACGGCTCACAGAGACCAGCTTCCATCAGGCCCTGAACTCCACTTCTCTTCCCTGAAATCTTGTCCGAATGTGGGGCAAGGACCCCGCAGAATCCCGCATGCAAAAATGAGAAAACAGCACGGCCCCCACCCAACACAGAGCCAGCCATGCAAGCAAGTCACCGAGAGTGCTGGCCCTCATGTTCAAAGAGGAGGCCTCACTCCCACGAACTCCTGCAGGGGTTTCTGCCTTCTCCCTCTTTTGCTGAGACAGAGACCTCCCGTCTCCGTCCCCCACGATGCTGAAGGAGAGTGACACCCTGGGCCAGTCGGGAGACCCGCAGCCCAGTCATGGGAACAACGTTTCATAGGAGATTAAAGAAACAAGGTTATCAAGAAGGAGCGTTCGTTTCCTCCTACCCACCAATGGCCTGGCTCCAGCCCTGCCCAAGGGTCCTGAATCGGACCACAGAGCGGCGGAAGGTCTTGAGACCCCTGAGCCAGAGCAGCCAAGGGACCAAACGCGCCCCCCCCCCTCCCCCCCGTAACCATAAATGGGTGCAGACCACCGATACCGTTGTCCGGGCAGCCAAAGCAGAGAATGGAGGACAGACGCGAGCTCTGGCTCAGCCCAGGGGCACCCACCCTGCCCGCCACCCAGAGCTGCCGTGTCTGGTCCCAGCACCCTCTGGCAAGGGGCAGGCAGCGCCTCACTACTCACAGCCATGGTAGGAGGCCGGCGACCCCCCGGCCTTGCCGTACTCCTGCTCCGAGTAGCTGGTGGAGAGGTTGGGCTGGCTGGAGCCACGGCCGAAGGTGATCTGGTTGCTGCCCATGCCCGTGGCCACCTGGGCCATGCGCTCTTTGGTTTTGAGAGCCTGGGCCCTCTCGGCCTTCAGCCGCTCCTCGTCCTTTAGCAGGGCCACCAGCTGCTTAGACTTCTCACGCACGTTGATGCCCTGGTCCTTGCCGTCGCGGTCGATGTACTGGAAGTCCTTCAGGGTCTGGATGGCGAAGATGTTCTCACGGCACTGCTGGGCCACCCGCTCGGAGCCCGTCTTGATGAGGTAGTCCAGCAGTGTCAGCGCCTTGTACACGTGCCGCCAGTTCTTGCCGTGGTCGTTGAGGCGCTTCCACACCATGCTCATGATCTCCGAGAAGGCCACCACGTTGTAGGTCAGGTCAGCGATCTCAGTCATCAGGGAGCTGGATGGGCCCCACGGGTCGTTGGAGGTGGCTTCCCGCACTTTGATTTCAGCTTCCGAGTAATTGTTCACAATGTTTTTCATCTGCCGTCTGATGGACGAGGTCGCCATTTTCACGGTCTTGGTGACAAACGTCAAGCCCTTCAAAGAGAGAGACGCTCCTGTGCTGGGCAAGTTCGTGCCCCGCGAAGGTTCAGTCTCCGTGACAGGCGTGGAGCACGAACCCGGGTGGTCATTTCCTCCGCTGGAGCCTCAGGTCCAAGAAGCCAGAAGCCATGACCTAGAGAAAGAAAAAAACACACTCCCTGTAGAACCAGCTCCGCGCGGGACCGCAGGTGGCTTGGCTCAGCCCTTTCTGTAAAAGGCAGTTACCAAGGTCTGGTGGGATCGGGGGCCCGGGTATGGTGGACACATCCTAGCCTCCCCAGGAGGAAAGAGATCCACCTTCTTCCCAAAATTACAACAAAATCAATATTACAAGTTAATAGTGAATAAAATCCAAATTTGTGGAGCGCCTGGGTGGCTCAGTGGGTTAAAGCCTCTGCCTTCAGCTCAGGTAGTGATCTCAGAGTCCTGGGATCGAGCCCCGCAACGGGCTCTCGGCTTAGCAGGGAGCCTGCTTCCCCACCCCTGCCTGCCTCTCTGCCTACTTGTGATCTCTCTGTCAAATAAATAAATAAAATCTTTAAAAAAAAAAAAAATCCAAACCCGAGGTCAAGCCTTTGCCAGACAAGTAAACATTTTACCTGTTGTTCTAATTTTCAAAACACTTCCACTAGCACGGCTCTGCTGTGGGTTGTATTTTCACGCGTGGCAAAAGCCAACGGCAAAAGAATCCTAACATCCTAACACCGGCTACAGTCAGTGATGACAAATTTTAAGTTATTTGTGGGAGCAAGAAAGCCTCTCATTTCAGGTATATCTTACCCAAAAAATGCCTATCAATGCCTCCCCCTTTTTTAAATAATCTCTACACCAACGTGGGGCTCGAACTCATGACCCTCAGATCGAGTCACATACTCTTCTGACTGAGCCAGCCGGGGGCCCCTAAGATGCCTAACTACGCCTTTAAAATTGTTGAACGTCTGGCTTTGGTCCACCGTGCTTCTGCCTGCCCAGGATGTTTCCTGTGAGCACTTTCCACCTGATTTTTTACGAAGGTCCCTCCGCTGGTCTTTCCAAGTCTCCAGCGCCTGGCCTGAGCTCATACAACCCTAGAAAAAATCTGGTTCTAGCCCACTCCCCTCATCTCGGAGGGGAAAAGCTGAGGCCCAGGAGGATTGGGCCTCAGGAACGGGCCCACCCAGCCCTCCTCCAGGAACGCAAATCCTCCTCTCAGTCACCACCCAGCACCCAACACTTTGACTGACGTGGACGGAAACGCTGCTGAGTAAATTCACGAAACCAAGTGGAAACAGTGTCCCTGTCCCCAGGAAGGCCACAGTCAGACAGAGGTGAGCCCAGGGGGTCTGAGGACGCAAAGCCTGAACAACCAACTCCACTGGCTGCTGGAGGATGGGAAGGCAGGGCCGAGAAGGAGTTTCTGCCAGATATACCTCACAGTGTGTCTTCAAAGCTGAGGAGGCCTGAGTGGCGGGAGGAAGTGGTAACGTAGATTATTCCTCATCTAGAAAATGAGGAAACTGAGGTCCAGAAGACTGCAGGGATTGCCCAAGACAGAGCAGCCCAGCTGGAGTCTGGACACACAGCAAGTGCCCCGCCCTGCCCCTCCCCCACTCCCACCTGTTGGGCTCCTTCTGGGCTTTTCCTGCTGTGGAGGAGTCAAAGCAGCCTTGGGCCAGACTCTACCTCACTTAATGCTCATGAAAACCCTCCAGGGAGGTAGAGATGAGAAGCATGAGGACTGACCTCGAGTCTTGAGGTCAAGCTGACTGAGGCCCCCCCTCTAAAGCAGCACTCTGGGGGGAATGGGGGGTGGGGGTTGGACTGCTCCCTCCTCCTGCAGTGGTCCTCACTCTCCCCCAAGCAGCTGTGCTGCTTCTGCCAGGGAAACAGTGGATGGCTCCCTCCTTCCTCATCTAAAGCCTCAGACAGGCAACAGGAACGTCAAAAAAAGTAAGTAAACGTAAGTTGTTGGGGCTGGTGGGGAGAGGGGCAGAGCCTCAGGAAACGCAATGACCACTTATCACGTATGACCATACAAATAAGAGATAGCTCATAAAACTTCGTCCTGGCGACAACTGATGATCTGCTAAGGCGAACATGGCCTTCACTCCAGCCTCAAATATGCCAAGAATTCTGTCTCCATCCGAAGCCACAGAATGGGGCTTCGGCAGAAGGCAGGCATATTCCGCCCCTCCACCCATCTGGCCCGCTCTCATAAATCCTCTAAAGCCTGTCAAAGGACCAGGGATAAAAATTTTCACGGTGACCTGCACATTTGTTTCAGTTCGGTTTTTCATTCACAGCAAGATTCGCTGCTGGCCGAGTTGGGTCGGGCCCCCAAAAGCAAAAAAAGAACCCATTGGTTTTTAATGAGCATTGCCCAGCTTACGGCGCAAATACTCATCAAAATCAGGAGTCACATTCAGGTGTGCCTAATGCCCAGGGGCCACCAGGCACTTCCATTTGTCCCTGCATCTGGTGCAGGGCAGGAAGCAGGAGGAGCTGGGATACGCCGCTGAAGAGGTCCTCAGCCACCCTCCTCCAGGTCAGGGAGCAGCTCTAAATAAGCATGACAGCACATGGTTCTCCTGGTGAAAAGGCCTCACATGGTTAGAACTATAGTGAAAAAGAAATTTCCCGAGGGAGAAACAATGGCCCAGGCTCTGCTGTCCTAGTCCAGCCACCTTGGGCCCAGTGTCCTCCTTGGGAGAGGTCAGGGAGAGGCTGGGGCATCCACCAAGTCTCCTGGGCCTCTGCTGGCAAAGAAAAGGCACCAATTCCTCCAATTAAGGGCCGGAGTGCCTTCTGCCCTATCAGACAGCGGCTGTGAAAGGAACCCCCGACAACTGAGAACCCGGGGCTGCGGACCTCGGCTGGGGTTTTCTCTAACAGGCTCAACTTGCAAAGACATCTGTTAGCACTCTCTGAAATATTCAGGCCTTAGGAAAAAGAAAAAAGGTAATAAAATACTTCTTAAAGTCAGAAAAATACATAAAGTCTACTAACTGGAATGGTTGCCTGCCATTTCCCGAAAGCTATAAGGCGAGAGCGGCTTTCAGGATGGGCATGCGGTGAGAATGGGGAGATGCGGGGAGAAGAAATTCCCGACAGGAGAAAGGACACCAAAGACACCGTCGACTCCGGCCCTGAGAGAAGCTGGTGACGCGGGAGCGGGTGGCAGGACCACAGCCCCGGATGTGCTTGAGGCTCCCCAGGAGGCCCCAGCTGAAGACAGGGACGTGGGTGGCTGCGTCGCACTTGTCCCTGTGGACCTCAGAACTCGCTATTCCCATTTTAAAACTTGCTCCCCCACCCCAACCTCAGGACTGAGCTGTCAACACCTAACGTCACCTCTCCCAGCAAACATCTGCCAGGCCTGAACACATTCCATCCTCAAGTGTCCGCCCTGTGCTATTTCCAGAACCCAAGTTTTGTTTTGTTCTTGCTTTTCTCAACGGTGTGCGTGCTCTGCCTTCCGAACTTTCCCTCTCCATCTGCCAGTTTTCTTCCCTTTCCAGCTGAGCCTGAACCAACCAGCACAGGAAAACGTGTTACCTCCTGGGCTCCTCACTCCAGCCGGGGACGCTGTGGTCAGCTCCCAAACACCCAACCACTTAGAAGGAACTTCCGTTCAGATATGAGGAAGGTGGTGGGGAGTGGAGGGGGGCTGCCAAAACGAGAGGGAAAAATAAACTTTGTTAAAGGTTTTAAGACCAAGCGGTGCCAAGGTGGTTCAGTCGGTTAAGCGTCTGCCTTCGGCTTGGGTCATGATCCCAGGGTCCTGGGATCGAGCCCCGAATCGGGCTCCTTGCTCAGCGGGGAGCCTGCTTCTCCCTCTCCCTCTCCCCCTGCTTGTGTTCCCTCTCTTGCTATCAATTAAATAAATAAAAAATTTAAAAAAACAAAAGGTTTAAGACCAAGATAGCAAAAAAGGAAAGGAAAAAAAGGGGGGGGGGCTCATTTTCATAAAATTACATACTAACAACTTGGGACAAATGCCATCAGAACATCAGTAACTAGAAATGACTAAAGAAATAGAAGTTCTATCGGGCACTTGGGTGGCTCAGTCAGTCAAGCATCCGACTCCTGATTTCGGCTCAGGTCATGATTTCAGGGTCATGAGATCAGGGTCATGAGATCTTGCCCCACACGGGGCTCTGCACTGGGCGTGGAGCCTGCTTAAGATTCTCTCTCCCACACCCCCCTCCCTCCATTCACCCATGCTCGCTCTAATAAGAAATTTCAAAAATAAAAAATAAAAGAAATTGAGTTCTCTCATCAGAAATTATGTAGAACCATCTCATTGTAAGTGATAAAGTTTGCACAATTCTGTTAGAACTTTAAATATTTTCTGAATGGAGACAAGTTAGAATTTCTATTCAAAGCAAACACGTTCTGCTGCACAGGGGCTGGAGGACATCCATTTAGTTCCCTGGATGGGATGACCAGGGGCCCCCCCACCTCACCCTGCCATCTCCAGCCCCAGCCTGAAGAGCGTGTTTTGTAACGGTATTAGTCATTCATTTTATTAAGAATCAAGGCTTCTGGGGTGCCAGGGTGGCTCAGTCGTTTAAGCGTCTG
>CM053619.1:6555611-6574394 GCA_028646535.1 Procyon lotor
CTCTCGCTGTGTTTCTCTCTGTCAAATAAAAAAAATCTTTAAAAAAAAAAAAAAAGAATCAAGGCTTCTGATGCACGTGATAAGCATCAGTAACCTCACTGAGTTGACAAAACTCAAAAAAATGGCAACAAAACTGAACACTTCCACTGGCCTGGGGGAGTCTCACCACGGGCAATGCACATTTCCGTCAGCCCTTCCAAAAGACCCTTGGAAGGTCTGGAGATTCCGCATCAAAGGCCAGTCTCTCCAGTACAGAAGGAAACACTCATTTCTCTACAGTCAGGCCCCAGTACTAGAAAAGGTTCTTTAAGCAGAAGAAATACTTCATTTCTGTCCCGGAAACGGAATCTGCTATCTCTACCTATGCAACATCCATATCCCCTTGTCTCAGAAAGATCCTTGGTGTTCCACAGGGGAGGTGGCCAGGCGCAGGCCCAGACTACCACAGGCCTCCCGAGGTGGCTAGATCAGGGTCGGACCCATAGACCAGCCAGAAGCCACCACTGGCCCAGGGTCTAAAGGGGCCGCCGAAGCAAGCAAAGAGCAAAGGGAAGGAGGAGGAGCGAGACAGAACATGGCTGGACCACTGGGGCCGCCTGCGCGGGAAGCCCTCTCTGAACGTCTCAGCAGCAGTAGCCAACGTGGTCATCCGTGACCTATAGCGATGTGTGCTGTGCAAGGAGCCTGAGGCAGCCGAACACCAGGATCTACGGTGAGGGGCCTCCCCTGAGCCTCCAAGCTGGCCGCAGGTAGAAGCCAGGGATACCATCCAGCCTCTCCTCAGTCACACCTCACCTGTCACCGCAGGCTGACCCAGGAGCTGCGTCCTTCCCAGGGAGGCTCGTCAGTGCTCTCAAAAGGCAGACACCCCAGCCAAGGTCTGGCCATCACCCTTTGTGAGGCCGGCTAATGACAGCGACTGTAAAGCGAGAGCTGGATCATGACATTTGCTGGGGGGGCAAGCCGGGGAAGAAAACTTCTGGCAAGTTTGAAAACACAACCAGAATTCAAAAGACACTGAAGACTGGAAAGAGGCTGAATGAAACAGCCAACAGAACAAGACTAAACTAACAAACAAAAACTTCCAAGGCCAGAGTGGTGCCCCTGGAGGCAAGAAGAATTCCGTGGAAATGTGCTCCAGGGGTTTGTGGAATTGGGTGGGGAAATTCCTTCCAATCTTGAGTTCCCCAATCCTGACAAAGAGGAGGCTCTCTCCGAGGTTCAGAAGGGCCCAGGTGGGTCTCTCCCCTGAGGGGCTTCTGTGATGCGGAGGCAGGATTGTCACCCTGTCCTTTGCAGTCTCCACCACATCCCTAAGGAGGTTTCAGCAGTGGCTTTTCAGGGATCAGGGACCCTCATCAGGGTCGGGACCAGCTACGAGGGAAGAGCAACAGTGAGCTCTCCCTACTTCCCAGAAGCACTCATGGGTCAACCAATCCTGTGACAGTCAAGATCGGTAAGTATCGGGGCGCCTGGGTGGCTCAGTGAGTTAAAGCCTCTGTCTTCAGCTCAGGTCATGATCTCAGGGTCCTGGGATCGAGTCCCACACTGGGCTCTCTGCTCAGTGGGGAGCCTGCTTCCCCCCCCCCCCCCCCGCCGCCTGCCTCTCTGCCTGCCTGTGGTCTGTCAAATAAATAAAATCTTTAAAAAAAAGATGACTAAGTGTCACTGAGCGCACTGATCAGAAAATCGTCAGCCCAGGTGACAGCTCACACTAATAGTGCCTGGTGGCCTCCTGTGACTTCATCTACATTTCACTCTCCTCTGGGAGGATGACAGGGAGAGCGGCAGGAAGGGGGGTACCGCCCCCTCTCCCACAGTGTCCCGCCTGGGCGGCCCACTGTCGGCCACCTACTAGAAGCTCCCGGGGAGACTACTCAGAACTCCCGACACACAGCAACTTGGCGGGCGGGGGGGCAATGCTGAGGTTGTGCCGCCCGTGGTGACTTCTGACCATCCTGAAGCGAGTGCCATGGTGTCACCGCAGGACACGCGTAAACAGCAAGTTTGTGAAACGCTGTGCAAGCCTAGTCAGCTCTCCCTTTCGTCCGCGTGCAATCCATGAGTGAGGAAACAGCCCACCTTCCTACTGGGGAAAAGGGTACCACGACCATGACAAGGAGGCTCCAGTCAGGGGCGGCTGTGACCACAGCTCACATGACCAAACCGAGCCGGCTTTCCAGAAGACAACGGTCCAGTTAGGACAATATGGACAGTGCCACATTCTTCTCCACAGTAATCATTTCAGACTAAAGAGAAAGGACTATTATGAGTCTGCATCAGCCAGGCTCGCAGGAACTCGGAGCCTAATAACCACCGCCGCTCGTGCACGGGGGAGAAATGAAAAAAAAAAAAAAACAAACAAAAGCAAGAAAACCCCCTTCCCGTTTAGCAGAAAAACGGTGAGACTGAGCCCCCCCCCCAAAAAAAAGGGAACGTTCTCTTTACAAACTGAACGGAGAATCTGAATTTTACATCACCATCCAAAAAGTGGGATTTAAAAAAAAACAAGGCCCGTTGTACTCAAGTACTTGGAGGATTTGGAGGGAAAAGAAACATTTTAGAGTTGACTTCCAGATGATAAAGCAGGTCCATTTGAACTGCCCCTGCTTCCTTCCAGGGGACAAAAAGGCCCGAGGGGCTGTCCTTTAACCTACCACCTGGTGGATGTGAAGGGCTGCCGCCCGATGCTGGGCAGGGCCAGGCCCCCCACGAGGCAGGAGGGTCTCCCTCAAAGAGCCTCCTGGGCTGCCCCTGCCAGGACCCGGCACTCACGGGACCGAGTCAGACAGCCTCCTGTGACTTTCCACGTTCTTAATTTTTCCAAAAGCAGAAATACTGAAAACACACACGAGGTATTTCATCTTTCTTTACCAATGTGCCCTGAGAACAGCATGTCTCAGAGAAAGTAGCCTGTGTGGGTGCAGATTACACAGATGTTGAAATGGGGTCATTTTTAAAGATCATGGGGGGGGGGGGGAATGGGCCTGGGTGGCTCAATTGGATGAGCATCCAGCTCTTGGTTTCTGCTGGGGTCTTGGGATCAAGCCCCACCTCCGGCTCCACACTCAGGGCAGTCTGTTTGTTCCTCTCCCTCCCCACCACCTACCCGGCTTGTGCACTAAAACACACGCGCGCACCTCCTGACTCTCCAACAAACAAAAACTTTTAATAAATATAAGTGTATGTGTACACATACACACACACGCATACATCATGCGAGCCCGGGTATGGAGACCTGTTCCCGTCATTCCGGCCGCACCTTCCACAGCACTTAGTTTCACTCTCTGATTTCGGGACAGGGCGTGTCAAGCTGTGACTCTCCGGCAGGGTCAAGGATCAAACACCTAGACAGCTGGAACAAGGTGATGCATAAACATGAGATAAAGGAAAAAAGAAAAAACAATTTTTTAAAGATTTATGTATTTGACAGAGAGAGAGAGAGACACCAAAAGCAAGAACACAAGCAGGGGGAGTGAGAGAGGGAAAAGCAGGCTCCCAACTGAGCAGGGAGGCCGATGCAGGGCTCAATCCCAGGACCCTGAGATCATGACCTGAGCCGAAGGCAGACGCCCAACGACTGAGCCACCCAGGTGCCCCAAAAAGGAAATTCTTTATTGCTCCCTACTTCTCTTCTATTCTCCAAAGTAGTTTTGCAAATGACCCATCATGGACAGCGTTCTTTAAAAAAGATGCCAAAAAGCAAACAATGCGGTGCTGTGGATGCACAGAATCAGGAAGCAAGAAACCAGGGATCTACGCCCAGAGCTGTGACCACTCTGGGGCACCAAGTAAGCCAGCGACCAGGCTCCTCCCTTCTAAGATGGAGAGGTGGACCAGATGCTCTCCCTAAACCCTTCAATTCCCCAGACCCTCTTTCTGACAAATGGCTCAATCCCCGGTCCTCTCCTTGGGATCCTGGGGAGCCCGAGCCTCTGGCCAGCCCCAGCCAGAGGTCACTGACTGCAAGGCTAGAATTCAGGGCCCCCCCTCCTGGGGAAGGCAGCTTGTGTGTGACCCCTGGGCTGGACAGTCTCTATTTCTAACACGCTGTGACTCTGCTCCCAGAAATACCCATGAGTAACAGATAGCAAATGCCACCAGGGACTGGGGCCACCATCAGGGCCCACAGAACGGGGGCCTGTGACAGCTAGCCACCCCCATCCCACACACGGGGCAGGCCTGGCTATGGGTCATGCTTTGATCAGTGCAAGGGTCCAGCTTGAGACATCTGAACAAGATGCAAAGCTGCATGGGAAAACTTAGACTTCCCATGATTTGGGCCTTAATTTAGGCCTGGCTGATCAATGGGATAGCACTGACGTCCTGGGCTGTCGCCAGCTCCTGGAGAAGCCAAGCGAGGGTGAGCAAGGGATTCCTTCGGCCGGGACCCCACAGACTTGGTTTCAGGCACAGCTGGTGACCTAACACTTCTCAAAGGCAGCTCCAGCTTGCCAAGGGGGGTCTTGCGGGAACGGACCAGGTATTTCCACCCTTTTAAGTACAAAAGCAAAGCCAGCTGGTTTGCTCACCTCTGCCCTCCCACCACTGGCAGCTGTTGCGGGAGGTGGCGTGGGGCTCTCCACACCGCGGCTGTCAAGGAAGGAGGCAGATTTCTGTGGGCGGCGGGGGAGTAACCTCCACAGGCACCAGATGTGCGGGCCCCTCAAGGCTGGGCCCGGAGCCCCACCCTCACCCCCAAGCAGCCGGAGGGGGGGGTCCTGCCACAGAGCCTGGCACACAGTGAGCACTGGGTAAACCCAGGGGCAGCCAACAAGAAAATCTTAAAAATGATTCCTGATCATGTCCATTCACAGAACACTGGAGTTAACGCCTCAGGGTCACTCTCCCGGTTCCCGGGTCCCTTTTTGCTATCACGGGAGTTCAGAACAGCTGCCCTCCTGCACTTACGGACTGCCCACCGACAAGTGGCCTGAAGACAGGGACTGCCACGCCTGGAGCGTCTACCTCATGACAGGGGACAGTTGCCCGAGCCGGGACCCCACGGGGCCACATGTGAGCCGCAGAGCAGAGACCACTGGATGCCCCGACAGCCTGGGCTCAGGAGCAAAGCCGGCCAGCCCCAGACAGCAGGCGAGGGCTAACACAGGGATTTCTCGTTCCGACCTTATGGACCTACATCCTTCCGCGGCGGTGGAAAGCCCGCAGAAGCCTCTCGGTGAGAAATGCGCTAGGTGCCCGCCATCTACCAGGGTGGGAGGTCCACACGCACCTCCTTCCTGACCACAGACAAGCTGTCAGAAACGCTCTCCGTTCGAGCTCTTCCCCTCTGTGGCCGACATTTCCAAGAAAGGTCTCAGATGGGCTCTTTCTTGGGAGACTAGTAGTTGTCACAGACCAGCTTCCAAATAGCAACAGAAAAGAGAAGACGCTCTTTAAGAGAAGCCCGCAAGTGCTGAGGCCTGACCATATGCTGCGCATGTCCGGAGACCAGACGTGTGTGCTCAGGAAATCTTCCTAACGGTTCGGGAGGGAGCGATTCTTAATCAGCCTCATTTGACAGAGGAGGAAGCTGTGGCACAGAGAGGCTCGGGAACGGGACCAGGCTACGCTGCCAGCAGGGGTCAGGACCAGGATTTGGTCCCAGGCCAAATCTGGTCCCATTCTAGGATTCCTTCTGGCTTCCCACCAGTCCAGCGCCTAAAGTCATGACAGTGATACATTTGTCCTGCTGAAGCTGCAAGTCCAGGAAGGTGCCTCTTGCCTACCTGTTTAAGAGGCCAGAAGGTGGCGGAGAAGCAAGTCTTTTCCTACACCCCCCGCTGAGCTAGTGGGCCTGTCCCCAGCCAGCTCACCAGGCCAAGTGGGCAGGGGCAAAATCACTGGAGCTGGAAGGGTCTCGGGTCTCATCCACATGCAGACACCGAGGCTCAGAGCAGTTTTAGGGCCAGACTCTGGCATTCCCGGCTCCTACCAGCGTGGCCAACCAAGGAAAGAGGTTTCAATGCTTTTCAAAGAAAGCTTTCCCTTGAAAGGTGTAAGGTTCTGTAGGCCAGCAACACAATGAAATCAGTCGGGAAATACCACAGAAACTCCAAAACTATTTTTAAAAATGTGCTTTAGGGGCGCCTGGGTGGCTCCGTCGGTTGAGTATGACCCTTGATCTCAGCTCTGGTCTTGATCTCAAGGTTGTGATCTCACAACTCAAGGTTGTGACTTCAAGCCCCCAGCTGGGCTCCACACTAAGGTGTGGAGACTACTTAAAAGATAATAAATAAATGAAATAGAATTCAAATTTAAAAATGCTTTAGAAGTCACATCCTCAAGCAATGATGTCTCTTTGGCTATATAACCCTGTCTCCTACTGAATGAGTCACATCAACTTGGACAACCTAAGAAATCTGCATTATTCCTTTGAAATTGCGGTCGTTATCTGAAATACCACTCAGAAAAGACTGGGTCACAATGCTGAAAGGTAAACTTCCTTTTTTGGTACAAAATAAAAATATTATTTCCCTTTTTCCTCCTCTGCTGGAGACATTCTCAGTGTTTTATTTACTCTGCAATACTGACTGGATATATGAGGAGGAAATGTTCCTTCTAACTCTTAAATGTCAGAATCTGCCCCAGAAAAGGCATGCATGAGCCAGCCCTAGTGTCTTCTTGCTGTGCCTCTCGTTTGCTTCAATTTTTATTACGTACTATTGGATGCACATAAAAGAATTAATTGCAAACCACACCACATGTGAGGCACAAACCGAAGGAGCCCCTGTGACCCCAACCAACTTTCTCCTCAAGGCCTAGGGCATGACCTCCCCCTCCCTACTTCCTCCGCCCCAGGCACACAGCTCGGGTTCTGGGTTCTTCAGTCCCTGGTATTTTTAAAAGAGAAGATCATTTTACCACAAGTGCTATAAAACCAAATAACGTAAGTCTTCCACAGCTTGCTTCTGTCATTCAATACTGGGTTTCTGAGATTCATCCACATTGCTCCGTATGGTAGGCTGCGGTCTACCCATTTCATGTTTGTATTTAACAATTTATCCACTTACTTTCCCGTCAATGGGCATCTAAACGCCTCCCAAATTGTTGCCATCACAAACACGTCTGAAGTCTGGTCTGTGCCTCTGTCTCCTGGAACACACGTGCAGAGCTGTTCCAGGGTATGTTCCTGAGGGCAGACTGAACGAACAGCTCAGCCCATTTACAGGGTGTGCAAATTTCTCTGCATATCTTACGAATAGTTTTGCTGTCTTAATTTCTAACATCATTTTTTCGTTACAGAGCAGACTTATTTTTTTTTTATTAAAGATTTATTTATTTGACAGAGAGGAGATCACAAGTAGGCAGAGAGGCAGGCAGAGAGAGGGGGAAGCAGACTCCCTGCTGAGCAGAGAGCCCGATGCAGGGCTCAATCCCAGGACCCCGGGATCATGACCTGAGCCGAAGGCAGAGGCTTTAACCCACTGAGCCACCCAGGCGCCCCCAGAGCAGACTTATTAATGGTTGAACAAGTACTCTTGACACACTCAGTGTGTAAAGAACAATGGCCACAGGCCCAGGGGGTGGTGAGGGGGCTGTTGTTAGGGAAGCACAAGACATGCTTTCCGGTCTGGGCTGGAGGTAGAGCAAAGGCAGATTATGAACTGGGTGCTCCAACAAGAGGATCGGGACCGGCTGTGGGATATGTCAGGTGCATGTGAAGCAATGCAGCTGAAGAATGAGAGGCATGAGCATGTGTATGGGGGAAAAGGCTGTGCAGGCAGAACACAGACAGCGGGGTGCGCAGGAGTGCGGAGTCTGCAGGGGCAGGCGGGTTGGTAGAGGCCGCAGGGCCTCACTCGGCACACTACGGAATCTGGGCTTGCCAACTGTGGTTATTCACTTTCAAGGTTTTGCCATATCCCCATAATAATAATAGTGACTAACACACAGTACTGTGTGCCGGGCACTGTCTTAGGAACTGTCTCATTGAATTCCCACTATACGTGGCACTATTGTCCATTTACTAATTTTCTTTAAGTCCATTTACTTTTGGGATGCCTGGGTGGCTCAGCTGGTTAAGCATCTGCCTTTGGCTCGGGTTGTGATCTCGGCCCTGGGATTGAGCCCCACATCGGGATCCTTGCTCGGGGGGCAGCCTGCTTCCCCCTCTTCCTCTGCCTGCCTCTCTGCCTACTTGTGATCTATCAAATAAATACATAAAATCTTTTTTTAAAAAATCCACTTACTTTCAAACTCAAATACCCACTTTAACAACATAGAATGAAATCAGGGATCAATGCGATGGCATTTTGGAAAGGAGGGGCCTTCTTATTTCACTTCTGAGAGGTTAACTCATAGAGCATAAGATTCACCATCTTCGAGTGTACAGTTCCCACTTACAAGTGGGTGTATTCACAGAGCTGAAGTACCATCACTGCTAATTCCAGAACACGATCATCACGCCCAGAAGGAACCCAGTACCCATTAGCAGTCACTACCCATGCCCCCTTCTCCCAGCCTCTGTCCAAGATGTTCTGTCTCTAGGGATCTGCCCGTTCCAGACATTACAGATAAATGGAAATCATCCAACCTCTGGCCTTCACTGCCTTGCTCCTCCATCTAACTTTTTTTTTTTTTTAAGATTTTATTTACTTAGTTGACAGAGAGAGATCACAAGTAGGCACAGAGGCAGGCAGAGAGAGAGAGGGAAGCAGGCTCCCCACTGAGCAGAGAGCCCGATGTGGGGCTTGATCCCAGGACCCTGAGATCAGGGCCTGAGCCAAAGGCAAAGGCTTTAACCCACTGAGCCACCCAGGCGCCCCCCCCCCAACATACTTTAAAGATTCATTCATGCTGCATTATATATCAGTACTTCATTCCTTTTTATGGCTGAGTAATTTTCCACTGTATGGACATACGTTTTGGAGGACATCTGGCTTGTCGCCCCCATCTTCTGGCTAACATGAATAGTGTTGCTATGAACATCTGCGTCCAAGTGTTTGCACAGACATACGTGTTCAGCTCTCCCAGGCACGCGCCGAGGAGTGGACCTGCTGGTTCGCACAGTAAGCCCGTGCTGAACGTCCCCGACTGCCATAGTCCGACGGCATTTCTAACATAACTATTAAAATGAG
Source organism: Procyon lotor (assembly GCA_028646535.1). Taxonomy (NCBI): domain Eukaryota; kingdom Metazoa; phylum Chordata; class Mammalia; order Carnivora; family Procyonidae; genus Procyon; species Procyon lotor. The sequence goes on from CM053619.1 coordinate 6,564,692, forward strand.
TAACGTTCAAGTGCGCACCACTTCACATTATTTTAGGAAATGCTGCTGGAGCGAAGCTACGGAAGCTGGCTTTTGTTTTGTTTGGGAGCAGAGGAGTGACGCCGTTAGAAGGGTATTTCTGGAATCCTGACCAAGCAGCACAGGGTGAGAGGGCCAGGGTGGGGACAAGGGAGGATGACATGGACGCAAGACCACTTACAACCCCCCAAGGGAGGCGAGGGGGGGACCTGGGGCCCGAATGTGGGTGCAGCAGGGGAACAAAAGGGCAGGAGACCGCGGACATAAACACAGAGCAGGAGACTCAAGCCCTGGTGGCCACACGTCAGTGCGGGTGCAGCAGGTGGGGGTGGAAGGAGCCTGGAGGGCAGAGGCTTCCTTAGTAGAAGATGAAGGCGGGAAGGGTTCACAAGTTTCAGGAGAAGAAAAGAGGCAGAACCAGTAGTTTTATTTCAAACAACCAAATGTAGCTGGAGGGGCTGGCAGAACAGGCATGAAGAAGGCCGAGCAGCAGCCGGCACTAGAGCTGGGGAGGGGCACTGGGGTCCGCATGTTCCTCTGCGAGGGGCGTGTGAGAGGACCTGGGGAAGACAGGGTGGATCAGGGACTGGGATGGAACTCAGGATGCTGGCGGTCACTGGGCGAAGTCCACCAAGTGCAGGGGGAGGAGGGGGCAGGAGACACACGAGAACCCCCAGTCCCCAGCCCAGGAGAGGGGAGAGCTTCTGGGAGTGGTGCTCATCAGCGCGGACAGAGGCGAATTCAGAGGATGTGCCAAGAAGCATGCTTCTGGGTGCCTGGGGGAGCCAGTGACACCGAGTGGCTCAGTCACCCTCACGAGGGAAGGCCCCTCGGAACTTCCTGGCCCATAGCTCCGTGGCATGTGCTACCTCCTCCCCAGGGGCAAAACTGGACCCATCACCCAAATTCCCCTTCCCACCGGAGATGCTCTGCTGGAGGATCCACCATCTGCTGCCCGCTGGGGCTTCCGGCTCTCCCTCCACTTCTCCCTCCTTCCTCCCATGACCTCTGGACCGCAGCTCTGGGGGGACAGAGGCCCCGACTGTCTCCACACTGCTGCCCGCCTCACTGGGCCTGGCACGGTGCCTGGCACACATCTGCCACAGGAATGAATGACTCCACGGGGCACCGGGTCCGGCCCCACCTGCTCACACGCTCCCCCTCCATCCGGTGCTCCTCTCCGAACCTCCCCCACCCCAAACCCCCCAGATGCTCTGCCGGAATATAAAACACGACCTGTCCATGTTGGGAGTTCAGAAATAATGGCTTGGCAGAGTGGAAAGAGGGCAGCTCTCCCCGCCACCGTTTGGTCCCCTCTCTGCATCTCAGTTTTCTCTAGAAAAATGGGAATAGCAGCCCACGAGACACCACAAGAGACAGTGGACAGGAACAGGTTGGGAGAGCTGAGATGAAAGCTTGGGCTTCTACTAGTTTCCATGCTTGCCCACATGTTTGGCAGGCCCGTGGCCCCTCGCCACCCATCGCCAACTCAGAAGAATAAAACAGGACCAAACTGATGGGGGAGGGGTGTGGATTTTTGAGTCAATTTCACACTAAATTGAATAGGCAAAAACAAATGGCAGTCTGCAAGCCATGCCATTTTTTTTTTAATTCTTAAAAGATTGAAGTATGCTGCCAAATGTCAAAACACAAAAGCCGAAAGGAAATTCAAGTTGTTATTTTCCTTTGGGTTTTATCTCCATTAGCCAAACGCTTTTGTTCAAACAATGTTTACACTGCCATTGTCTTGATTTGTTTAGAAAAATAATAAAAGGGGCCGCTTCCAGCACGGAGGACTCAGTGCGGACACAAATCTGCCCAGTTTCTCCTGGGCCCAAAAAACACTCCAGTTGAGAAATCTGTTGCGCCAGAGGCCGAGGAAAAACTGTGTGCTTGCCTCAGAATACTCACCGGCCACGTCAGAACCACCGGCCTCCTCCTCCTCCGGCCGTCCTGGGGATAACCAGGCCGTGAGAAAAGGGCAGGCCTTCAGCACATTTATGCCTCACGAGGAAAACGTGAGCCAGAGCCCTGGGGATGGTTTGGGGTCAGCCAGGGGATGGCCACTCGGGGACCGCAAGCTTAGCTGTGGTTCCAACATACTCCGTGCCTACTATGTGCCCGAATTCTGCAGGGGAGGCATTTTTACTGGCGAGGAGCAAGGGGTGAGTAACACAGAGCGTGAGCTGGGGGGAGGTCTGCGATCCCACCAAAGAACCACCACGTGCCCTGTGGAACCTCGGCAAGAGCCTATTCCTTAACCTGGGCCGATTTATGGTTACTCCGGTAAGGCTGCCTCTCTCCTCTCCCAAACCATCATCACATGTTCACTCCTAAGCTGCTCCTTGGAGAAGCTGAGGTCTGCTCACGGACCAGCTTTCAAGGCTGACCATTTTTGTTCCAGCTAATTTCTCCCCTGGAGCTCCCACCTGACTAACGAACCCCTTCCTGGCCTGACCTGTCCACACGGAATTGCTCTCCCGGGTCCCAGGAATGCCCCTTGCTCTTCTCTGTAGTAATGAGTTCTACTCACCAAATATTTCCAGGTCAGGTCCTTCTGCGTTTCCCTACCCCCTCTAAGGTCATTCATGCCACCGGCCAATAAATTGTGCTAGAAGAGACGGGGGTGTTTTTCTGCCAAACACTTTCAAAGCCAGTGTGTGATTCTCTGAACTCCCTTCCCAAATAGTGGTGATGGTATAGGCCTTCAAGATGGTACCTCCTTATCTACCCGAGGGAAAGGAAAACGCACCCACACACAGACCTGCGCGCCAGTGTTCACAGCAGCATTGCTTAGGACAGCAAGGTGGAAAGAGTTTTCTTCATCGATGGATGAATAGGTAAATAAAATGTGGTGTAGCCATAAAATGGAATATTATGCAGCCTTAAAAAGCAATGGAGTCCATATCCATGCTACAACACGATGAACGTTGAAAACACACTGAAAGAGCCACAAGATACCGTATAATCACTTTTATATGAAATGTCCCAAACAGGCCAACCCACAGAGACAGAAAGGAGACCAGAGGCTGACGGAAGGGAGGAGGGGATGACTGCTTAATAGGTATGAGGTGTTTTGGGAAGTGACAAAATGCTGTAAAAATACGACTGTGTGGATAATTGCACAACTTGGAATATATGAGAAACTACTCAACTGTACACCTCAAATGAGTGAACTCTATTGCATGGTAGATACGCTATGTATCAAAGCCAATAACAAAAACAGACGGTGCTTCTGTTAGCCTGGGCCCATGAACCGTAATGATGACCACATGCTCGGGACACACAGCATGAGGACAAACAAGGCTTTGCAGTGTCAGGCCACAGACACATGACGGGGTGCTCGTTTTCACGGCATCAAGTGGACCATCCCCATGCAGACTCAAAATGCTTCCACACTACTGTATGTTCACATTGAAAACGTGTCTGTGGTCAATTAACTTAAAATCCTGGAAGGAAGCCAGGGTCGTGGTTCTGTCCCAATAGAGACCAGACTCTGTCCCAAGGCCACCGTCTGAATCTTTAAACACAGGAGATGGGGGTGGGAAGGAGGTACTTGAAAAATCTGACTAGATCGAAATAATTCCTAGCCTGAGAAATTTCTACAACTCACAGCACAACAAACTAATCTTCCAAAAACATGAAGAGCTCACAGAAATTAAGAAATAAACAACCAATACCCCCCCAAATGGGAAAAGAACTGTCCGCTCAAAAATATAAATGGTCCTTAGACGCGTCAGAGAAAGGCAAATTAAAACTACATTGAGCAGAAGCAGTTGGGTTCTTTTACGTCAAAAGAGCAAACCACCAAAAAGGAAGTTGAGGGAACCGCACTCTACTATCCAAGCCTTCCCGACACCCTGTAACCGTGTGCCTTGCACCAAGTGGAAAAGAAACACCAAGCAGCAAGTCAAACAAACAACAAACAAACAAAAACAGACTACATGGAGATACTTTTGACACCTGTCAGGTTGGCAAAAATCCAAACATCTGCTATACCTTCTCTTGGTGAGGCTGTGGGGAAACGGGCACTCAAACTTGCCAACGGAAGTACAAAACGCAACCAGCCCTGCAGAAGGCAAGCTGGCAAAAATTGATCAAGCCACAGACGTGTTTGCCTTGTGCTCCAGCAATGTCCCGGAGATCCGAGCCTCAGGCCCACCTGCAGGTGCCGGAAAGGATGCAGGTAAGTTTCCTGGACGCGGGCACGTGCATGCCTCCGCTGAGGGGATGAGACTGAAAGCAAAGTAAAACAAGAGAAACGACTTTTGTTCCTCCAAAAAAAGGGGGGGGGACACTACACAGCTGAATGAGAATGATGATGATTCCCCAAGCACTGACACAGAAGAGTCTCTAGGCTACAGTGGTGGGTCAAAGAGCAAGGTGCAGAAGAGAATGTGAAGGAACAAAAAGGGAGAAGTAAGGATATAAGTGTGTAAGCTTGTGTTTGTTTTATTTGCGTCAAGAAACACTAGAAGGATGTTCAAACTACTAAAAGGAGTTATCTGTTAAGGAGAGGGGAGGTGGGGAACAAGGCAGATGACATCAGAGGAAAAGGGCAAGATCTCTCAAAGTCTGCTTAATATCTTTTCATTTTAGACTCATGTCAATGTGTGGCCTTAATATTTATAGTATTTATATAAAATATTATATATTATATATATAATATTATGTATCAAAAGCCATGTATCAAAAGTATGTATGTATCAAAAGCCATGTATCAAAAATATATATAATATTATATATTATATATATAATATATATTTATATATTAAATAATATTTAATATTCCAAAGAATATTAAAAAAAAAAAAAGTAAGGCCTATCCTCATTACAGAAGCATTGAAGCCCTTGGCCAACAGGTCTCAGGCACCGGGGCCTGAGCAGCAGATGGGGCCTGAGCAGCAGATGAGGAAGCATCAGCCGGGCCCTCGGTCCTCCCACCGGTGAGAGCCGCCAGCACGGCGGGAGAGCTCACGTGCAGGCACCAGCAGCCAGCCCCGCAGCGGTCTCTGCCAGGCTCTGCAGGTTTCACACCTGGAAGGCTGCAAGTGGCCGTGGTGGCCTTCCCCAGCTGTCCACACCCCTTTCCAACCTGCATGCTCCCCTGCACTGCCCAGAGATCCGTGCACCCCCGTCCCCACCCTCCCATCCCTACTCCCCCCACTACCCCTCACCTGCACTACACCCCATGCCCAGCCCTGAGCAGGTCTCTCTCCCAGGGGCGAAGGGAAGGGAGGGAAGAACAAGAAGCTCTGAGCCCCCCCAACTTGTCCAGCAAGTATGTCCTCAGCACCAGTGACCAGCCAGGCAGCAGCAGAGTACCGGGGCATGCGGATCGATCGGACACAAGTCCCAGATGCAAAGAGCTCACGTGACACAGCCCGTGGGGAGCAGGGAAACAGCTGAGACCCTATGAGGGAAGCCCAAAGGGTACAGACCAGGTGTGGCCTGGGCAAGGGGTTGGGCAAGGGGCTGGGCAAGGTGGGCGAGCAGCCGGCAGAGCACACTCCGAGCAAAAGGAATGGGTCAGTCCCCAGCGTGCAAGCGGACAGAGGAGAGTGGTGAGAGCTGAGGCCAGGAGAGAGAACTCAGGCCACACAGGGACGGGCCCTGGACACCCCTGGCTGAGAACGGGGCTTCTTCCTCCAGGCCCTCCAGGGTGGGGGGGGTGGCCGGACCTCAGGACCCACCAGAGTGCAAGCTCACGGGCAGGAGGCAGCCCTCCTCCCTACCCACTGCCCCCGCCCCTCTGTCCCTGGGGAACTAAGGAGGGGAAAGCGGAAAACGAAAGCTGCAAGTGAGGACAGACTTTGGCCCTCAAAGGGGTGATACTCATTGGTCTGGAAATTTCTCTCTGAAGTGACTCAGTGCTCAAAAGATGCCAAATCAACAAGGTAGTGCACTCTCTCATCCTCAACAAAAACAGCAGCAAAACCGTATTTCCACACGACCTCCCAGAAGGAGCAACCTTAGGCTGACCGATTTAAATTGTACTTCCGTGAGCCTCACAGGGCAGTTTTTTTAGAAATCTCTAAATTTCTAAGAGCTCGATTCAGAAGCCAGTGGGTTACAGAATGAGTTTTTTCTCTTAAGGAAGACATTTCCGCTTTCCAAATTTTAAATGGACTTCCTTCTTCCAATTTGAAAAAAACAAAAACAAAAACAAAGACCTTTATAATAGCTTTTAAGTTTCCATCAAAAAGATTTCTTAAATATCCACCAGCTGGTAGTGCAATGCAGCACATAAACGCAAACCTCAAAGTGGCGAGTGTGTCCTAAGCCACCCCCCACCACCAGGCCCCTGGCCGGACACAGCACAGAGCAAAGGGCCTGCCCTCTTTCCGGGATTGGCAGTCTTGTGGGAAAGCTGACCTCTTTCACGGGGGTTGGCTCAGTCACCGACCAGGCATGCACAACACCAGTGGGCAGAGAATGCCCACTGAGGGACCTTCCCCCAGCATGGGAGAACTGGTCATGGAACCCACCTCCCTGTCCCCATGTGGCGCCAATGCCGAGGTCCCCAGAAGGAAATGACCAGACAGGACGGGTCACGGGTCTCCCCAAAGTGCGAGAGCTGACCCACGACCTAGACCTGCTCTCTGGGCTGGATGAGAGTGAGCTGGTGAACCCCAGGCAAACATATTTCCTAAGGGAATGGGCCTGTGCCCTCTTCTGGGGACTTCTTTTTTTTCCTTTTTTTTAAGATCTTTATTTATTTATGTGACAGAGGGATAGACAGAGCCAGGGCGCACAAGCAGAGAGAGAGGGAGAAGCAGGCTCTGCTCTGAGCTGGAAGCCCGATGTGGGACTCGATCCCAGGACTCGGGGATCATGACCTGAGTCGAAGGCAGATGCTTAACTGTCTGAGCCACACAGGCGCCCTATCTCTTCAGGGGACTTCAGAAGAGAGCAGCCATCGACTGTGTGGGAAGAACAGGCTGACACCCACCTCACCAACATATCATGGGCTCAGCGTCACCAGAGGGAAAAGCCACATTCAGCAAACAAGTGCTGCTTGTTTGAATGGAAGACAACATTTGAGCATTGGATTAGGCACTGCTTAGTCTACTCTCTCATGTACATCAAAGATGGGGAAACTGAGGCCCAGAGAGTGTGTGCCCCTCTGGAAGTCTCTGAAACACACGCGGCGCGACAGGTCCTTGGTTCCCTGTCTAGCTCTCAAGTCGTCCTCCCCACTGACCACTTCCCCTCCCACGCTTCCCCATCCCGGCACCAGCACCAACAGCCCCGCCTGCTCTCACCCACAGCCACCTGCTTAACCAGCCTCTCCACCGGCAAAGCAGAGAGTTCCAAAGCAGAGAGTTCCCTCGTGCCCTCCCGGGGCCTCTGGGAGCTGCAGACCCCGCCACCCCCAGCAAGGGAGGAGGGGACAAATCACAGGAAGTGCTGACCTCTTCCCACCGTGGCCGCTCACGGGAAAGCTCCGTACCATCTTGGTGATGGTCACACAGACCGTCAAGACCCCTAGGTACTACTAAACAAACCAACGACTTAGAGAAAACAAACCTAACTACTACCAGCCACTACAGTGACAAGGCCATAGGTCAAGTTCGAGTCTGGTCCTTCCTACTTCCAAATTTTCTTTGATGACCATTAAAACAGGCCCCCTAAACATTCTCCAAGACTTAAGATAAAAAAGAAAAATAGCCTGGAAATACTGGAACAGCATGGAAGACCAAAATAGTCTATTTTGGTAGAGCAGATTGAAACGCAATCAGAATTAAGCACAAACTAGATCCCAAGCATGGAACTTGGGACCTGAATGGCCCCAAAGACCTGGTTACAAAGCTGGATTCCCCGGAGACAGGCCTGAGATCTTCAGAGTCAAATCCCCATGGTTCCTCCCCAACCCTGGTCCAGGAGTGAAGGCCTCTGTGGTTCTAACCACAGAGAAAAGTCCCCAGGAGCCTTCCCACTGGTTCCACTGGCAGGAAAACCACTGGAAGCCACATAATCCTCTTTACTCAGCTCCTCTGAGCTTAAAACACCCTACCCTGGGGTAGGCTGTCCTCCCAGACCCCATGCTTGTCTATTTATCCCTGCCTTGTTTGCTAAACAAATGTGAAATGGCCTAGAGCAGCGGGGTTCCCAACCCACACATGTGAATCTCTGGGGAACTTTGGAAACATACTTAGGCTCAGGCCCCCTCCCAGAACAATTAAAACAGAAGGTGGTGGGCCAGGAACAATGGCATTAAAAAAAAAAAACAAAACAAAACCAGCTCCGCAGGTGATTCTGACAAAGCCTAGGAGCCAAGCAGAGAACCACTGGCTTGGAGAATCCCAGGGCACAATGCAAAGCACGTAAACAAAGAGATCCAGGCAATAAGGAAAGAAGGGGGGCGGGAGGGAGGGGAGGCTGCATTAGAGCCCTAAGTACAGGCCACACTAGAGCTAGCATGGACTGACTTGGAGCTGAGCTTCCTGGCGGCCAAAGCAAAGAGGATTCACACTGTCCACAGGCGAGAAATAAAGCAGATTCACAGAAGTTCTTCCTTGTCCTGGGACCTGAGACAAACACCTCCCTGATACCCTCTAAAGGAGGACACACAGCATGACACAACGAGGGCATATGCCGCTTCTCGCCCCACAGGGCAGCCCTTGCGGGGGGTACCCGCCAGTCAGCAATGGGCTTATCCTGGGCTGTCTTCTCACTCTTGCTAGAAATAAAAGCTTAACCGAAATCAAGGTCTACATACACAATATGCTACCAAATCCACTTCGTTTCCCTGATCACGACGTACCTAACCTTCTACCCTGAACTCCAGCTCCCTGTCATGACAACAGAAGAGAAATAAAGGAAGTGACTCATGAAAACACCAAGAATGCTCAGACTGTCCCCATAGGGGGCAAAAGGAAGCAGTCTCCTCTATGTCAATGCAAAGAAAGGCCACTGCCACCCTCAGACCCACTGCTGTGGTCTCTTCAGGTCTAAGGGCAGGGTACCTCCCAGATTGGGGGGTAGCCCGGTAAGCATGATGTACTTCAGGAGGAAGTTCTTTGTAAATGTGATAAAATCAACGGATTCAAGAAGTAACCACCCTCCTACCCCCTTATTTGTGACTCTTTTCATCCATGCATTGCATCACCGCATTTCCAAGTGAGCACCGACAAGTGGTAACAATTGCCATCACCAAAGCTGGAAAACAACCCAAATGTCCATCAACAAAGAGATCCGCAAACTGTGGTTTAGCTACACGATGGAATACTATTCAGCCATAAAAGTGACACACGTGACCCCATGGCTGAACCTGGAAAACACTATGCTAAGTGACAGAAGCCAGGCACAGAAAAAGAGGGTCACGTACGGAGGATCCCATGCACATGAAATGCCCAGCACAGGCAAACCCTAGGGACAGAAAGTAGATTCGTCCTTTTCAGGGGCTGGAAGACGGGAGGAACAGCAGCAATGGCTATAATGGATACACGTTTCCTTCTGGGGTGATGAAAAAAGTGTGAACGATGCTGTGGTAACAACTGCCCAACAGTGTAAATATACCCAATGCCACTGAATTCTTAACATTTTGAAATGGTTACCATGGTAAATTTTGTCACATGTATTTTATGAATAAAAAAATTAAAATAGTAAAATTGTCATCATTCTGGGGTGCCTGGGTGGCTCAGTCGGTTAAGTGTCCAACCCTTGATTTTGGCTTAGGTCA
>CM053619.1:6574494-6591798 GCA_028646535.1 Procyon lotor
AAAAACGGTGCATCATTATTCCACAGGTGCAGAAAGTTAGCTTCAACCCCAGAGCATTCGAAAATCAAAATTAGGATGGCTGGTGATCAGTCTTCTCTTAAAAACAAGTTTCCAAAGAGTCCGTATCTGCTAGCGATGCGTATGGAGGCACTTATGCCTGAAGTAAATCCGGGATCTGCTTTGAAAATAATCGAAGAGGGGGGAGGGGGCAGAATTCTAGATGGGCGCACTGAAGGACTCTATATTTATATGATTGAAATTCTCCATAATGGAAAGTTTTGCTTTGTTTTCAAGCAGTTGCCGAATCTTTACTATTCTGGGTAATGCTCTGCAGAGGTAAAAGAACTAGATGCCCTAAGGCTGTCAAGTCCTGGTGGCTCTACCTGGGGCCCTCCCCCTGCGCCTCACGGGGGCAGGCCCATCCACAAGAGACCACCCAAAGGGCTCCCCGAGAAGAACCAGAGCCCCAGTTCACACAGCCAGGCAGCAAGACATGGAGTCATCTGAACTAGTCCTTCACACTGCAAACCCATATATTATCTAGACCTCCAAGATGCCTGTCCAAAATTCAGCTTGGCAGCTAGGGTCGGGAAACAAGGCAATCTTTTACTGGATGGAGTGCCTTTAACAGAGCAAAGAAAGATGCCCCGCCACCGAAGACGAGCTCGCCTCCTGGCCCTGAGGAAGCAGGATGCTGCCAGGCTCTCATCGCATCTCAGGATGCTCCAACAGGAGGCTAAAATTTCTTTCAGTCGCCTATACACTTGTTTATTCTCTTTCTCCTTTGTCTTCCAGAACTAGATGAGGGGTGGGAGGCCGGGCAGGTATCCCTCCCTCCCTCCTTGTTGTATTCCCAGCATCTAGGAAAATGTGTGGCCTGTAGTAGGTGTTGGACTAAATGTTGTGTGATCCCGACTTCTGACGGATACTCCTCTAAAGGTGCATCATAAAGACTTGCTTTTCACAAATGCCAACACAAGACATCAAATGGAAGGCCCCAGAATGTACTAGTGTTGGGTGCCAAAAAAGGAGAAGACAGGAGACAAGGAGTTATGGTACAAACAACACCACTTAAAATAGCATCAGAGTCGCTCTGGAATGTAGAGCCCTGGGTCAGAGAGAGGGGGGCGTGGAGAGGAGGTGTGGCTGTGTGCCAGGCAGGGGGGGCACGAGACGAGCGTCTAAAGAGGACAAGGAGGAGGGCATCGAACAGGGAGGCTGGCGAGCTCCACCACCCTGGACCCAAGACACTGTCGTGACCAACGCTGTGTAAGGCCCTGGTCTCCAGAGCAGGGCCCAGGGCCCAGGCATCGAAGGGAAATGAGGACGCATCACGGGAGGGGTGGGGGCTGTGGAGAACGGGCGCACGAAACCCCATCCAGAGATGGTGCCGACACTGGCGCTGACCCACTGTTGCCAGGCAACAGTGCAGGCCCCTGGCTGCCAAGTGTTCGGATTTGTCAATGAAGCTCCAAGTCTGGATTGCTATGTAAGATCTCCTGATTTTCATGTTGGAGGCTCCGGTGGACAGAATAATGGCCTCCCAAAGATGTCCATGTCCTAATCCCAGTTACAAGGCAGAGGGGAATTAAGGTAACAGATGGGATTAAGGTTTCTAATCAGCTGACCTCAAAATAGGGACAGGAACCTGGATTATCCAGTGGGCCCAAGGTGCTGGCAAGGATCCTTAAAAGCGGAAGTGGGAGGCCGACGTCAGTGTCAGAGTGATGCGTTGTAAGGAAGGACCAGCTCCTGAGGGCTTTGAAGACAAAAGGGGCTGTGAATCAAGGAACGTGGACACCCTCTAGAAAGCTAGAAAAGGCAAGGCAATAGATCTTCTCCTAAGGCCTCGGAGAAGGAACGCATTCCAGGCTACACCATTTTAGCCCCACCCCTGGCCCGTGTCGGAAGTCTAGCCCTCGGGACTGCTGTCTTCGGCCACTGCATTTGTGATCATTTGTTACAGCAGCCACAGGAAACTAATACAACAAACCAACTTTCATTTTTATAAAAGGGCAGTATGGCCCAAATAAAGCACATCTGTGGGGTGAATGGGGCCCGTGGACCAGCTCTGTCCAGTCTACTCCAAGGAGAGCTGAGGGCCGGGCATCCCCTGGGTACTCCCGCAGAGCCTGGCCCAGAAACTCTCTGACACGCATTGCCAGCGTTCAACTACTAGGCCCCTTACCTTCACAACCCGCTCACAAAATTCTCCAGGGATTTCTGGAGAAACAGAGCTGCTTGGGGCACCTAACTGGCTCAGTGGGTAGAGCGCAGCTCTTGCTCTCAGGATCATGAGTTCGAGCCCCATTTGGTCGTAACACTTACTCACCAAAAAAATAAAAAAACAAAAGCTGCTTGAGTGTAAACATGAGACGCTCCATTCCCAGCGGACCTGTCAGCCACAGCACCGCCGTCAGTGTTAGCCCGGACCTCACCCTAGGACCCGAGAAACTGGCCTACAGCCGAGGGTGGAAGGGGTGAGAACCCTTCTCAACTCTGCCTACTCCTGCAAACACAGGGAAGGGAGGGCTGTGCAGCTCCCTGGGGAAGCCTCCAGGCCCTCCCTGCCAGCCACCCACAGGGCACTCTGGCTCAGTGACTCCCCAGCACCGACAGCAATGAGATCACTTTGGGTTTTTTTTTTTTTAAAACAGCAGAGAACATTTTTCAAAGGAGCTCTTTTTAGTTTCCCACGTTCGGAGCGGCGCTGAGCTGCTCTGATCAGAGGCAAAGTGGAGGACCCAGAGCACTGCCCACTCAACCACCGAAAGGTTGTGTGAAAGCCACGGCCCGACTCAGCTCGCTCAGCACTCAGCGGGTTCTGCCGCGTATCCAGCGCTTCCTCCTCCTCCACACCCGCCCTGCTCAGCCTGGGAGGCAGCTGCCCCTTCGGGCCCTCGGCACAGCACGGTTCTCTGGCCTGGAGGCCTCTCATCGGTGCCCCCCCCACCCCCGAGCTCCCACTTTTTCTTCAACACTCTACCTACCTAACATCTCCTCTGAAGCCTTCTGGGACACCCAGATTCACTCTCGGTGTCTGATACCCCTTTTTCCATTCCTCCCTCGCCATTTCCCTCCATCAGGAGCCACTCTCTGCAGACCAGGAGCTACTTGAGGTCAGGAACTCACATCTCATCACCCGTAATTCCCATCCGACAGGGCACAGTACATTCATTATGCGCTCAATAAATACTGAAGATGGAACGGACTATAAACTAATTTTTTTTCTGAAAATATCCAAGTTATGATATGGTGATACGCATTAAACGCACCGGGTAAAACCTCCCTTCTGATCTTCGACGAATAAAGCGAACCTGCCTCAGTCAGGTACTCTAAGCCACAACTATCTTCAACAGAATTACTTTGAAGAAATGTACATTTAAGGTTTACAAGTGGTGTCTGCTGCGGCCATTACAACTAGTGGCGGAGGAAGGAGTCTGGCTCGCAGGCTTGAGGGACCGGGTAAGAACCCGCTGCGCCTGCTCCATAGGCCCGGCCGAAAATCAGGGGGAAGGAGGATCGGCAAACAGGTGGGGCCCAGTCTTTTCTGCTGCCCTCACTGGGTTTACACTCTTGGCTATACTCCAGCCCCCTCTGGCGAAGCAGCTCAAAGGCAAACTCCAGCAGCCGGGGGAAGTCATCTCTCCCTGGCACGACTCCACCTTTTCTGCCGCCCCCTCCGTTTCCCTGAGCCGGTCCTCAGTTCCTCCCCAGTAGCTCAGGGCCCAGCACCCCACATCTCATCACTGCACAGGCTCCTGGCTCCAATGTTCTCCCACCTCCTAATCCCTGACGTTCCCGGAGGCTCCCCTGAGCACACGGTTCATCCCGTCAGCCCACATAAACCATGAAAATCATCTGGGGCACTTCTAAAAAAACTCCCAGCTCGCCCTCCCCGGTCTGGGGTGGGGCCTCCCAGGCATTTTTAAAAAGCTTTCCAGGCCATGTGATCTGCAGGTGCAGCCAAGGATAAAAAACTGCAGGCTCGCAGGCTGGCCCATCCACACTTCCCAGCCAGCACCAAGGCCTCCAGGGCACTTGCCTCTCCCGGAACAGAGCGGGGCTCCAGGACCTCCCTTCGTGCTGACACACACCTTGTGCTGTCTCTGGAACTCCAACCCATCAGGTCTCACCAACCTGCCCGGTCAGGCCCTGCCCCAAGGTCCCTCCCCAAACACCTGAGCTCCCTACTGCCAACGCCACCAAATCCTGGGGCTGCCGCCTTGTCAGAGACAACGGCCACTTTTGTCCTCACTGTTCCCAGCGGGCATCCACCGAGCAGAACTGCCTCTGTGAATGTGGGGTGCCCCAGCCCAACCCGAGCTTTGTCCCCTGCTGTTCCCTCCACCTGAAATGCCATCCCATCTTTCTTCTGTACCTGGGCCCTGTTCCCTGTCCTTTGGGATCCACCTCAAATCCCACCTTCTCCCTGACGTCTTCCCTGACCCTTCCAGATTCTTCTCCATTCTCCATGCCCTGACAGACTCAAAATCACAGCTCAACAAACCACCAGCTTCTGTCTCACAAATGTTAACTCTTTCTTCTCAATCGGTGGCAGGAAACATGGCATTTCACTTACATACCCATCATTTTGACTAGAGACCACATGCTGCATATTTTCCAGGTCGACGCCAACCTCAAACATTCTGCTCTAATGTCATGAGAATTGTCCTTGCTTTGATGCCCATACATCTCCATCAACTGGACGGCTTCTCGCAAAGTGGCATCAAAATTCTTACCCTGGCCCTGTGTTCCCCAAATTTCTGGACCCAAAGTACAGTCATCATGCAACAGGGCAGCAACGGGTATCAACCAGGCACTCAGGGAGAGGTTGCTTCCAAGCAAAAATGTGACTTTCCAGGCTGTCACTATTCCTCTACTATGACTTTTGGGGGGAGGGCGGGAAGGGGGTGGACTCTGACCAGCCCACCTTCTAGTTCTCATGATTTATCCACCTCAGCCGCCAAGAGTTTACAAAACAACAAATTTGAGTCCAAAGCTCTGGGGCCTCCTGAGAGCACCGGGCAGGCACTGACACATAGCTGTTTACCATTCCTTGGCTTGGGAGCTGCAGGCCATTTCCAAACCTTGGGAAAGTGATCACACCCCAACCTCCACATGCACGGGTTAAGACCAGAAACATCATCCGGTTGCTGTTAAGTCATATGTTAATTGCCTGCTGAGGAAGGAGACACTTTATACTTTAAATATTTTTTTATTTATTCTTTTTGACACTTTATATTTTTATTTGGAGAACTTTTTAAGACTATCGAGGTCTGTAGGAACCTGATCACGTTTTAACAAATGGCATTAACTGGGAGATTTTTTTTTTTTTAGTCCTTAATTCCCATGTGTCGTGTTTACAGAGCCGATGTGCAGAGCTTGAGGATTACAGAGTAAAAAAGAAATGAGCCCTTTCCTCAGAGCAATTTGGGCAATTATTTTAACACAGTTTTGCAAACACAAAAACCCTTACCAGCCCACACAGACTTCCTCCCAGCCAACCCAGCTGGGGTCCTCCCAGGTCCCTGCTGTAGGCCACCAGGCAGAGGGAGGTCTTTGAATTGACTTCCGTGGCCCCGGACAGGGAGGTGAGGGGTTGTCATAGAAACAGCTTCGTGAGGCCCCAAAACCGGATGGATAGGTATGGGACTGGCAGGGGGCACGGGAACAAGCCAGACCCCTCCGAGCCACAGTCTGCTCATCCGTGTGTGAAATGCCGACCTCCCAGGGTTGCTCTGGGGGTTGCTCTGAGGGTACAGCGAGGCAATGGGAGCACCTGGCAGGGCTGCAGAGTGAGGGAGTGGAAATAATGTGGTTTTGAATCTGACACAGGTGGCAGCAAATACCAGCTGGGGTAACTTACTGGCTGTGAGGCCTGAGGCAGTCGGCTGAACCCCTCTGAGCTTTACTTTTTGCATATGCAAAAAAAAAAAAAGAAAGAAATAGTGACCCTGCAGGATCATAATGAAAATTAAATTAAATACTGTGCCTAAAAGGAGCAGCATAGGGCCTGGCACAGAGAAGACGTTCACAAACTGTCAGGGGGTGCTCGCTCTCTCTCTCTCTCTCTCTCTCTCTCACACACACACACACACACACACACGTTTGGTTTTGATGGACAAGCTGATAATTACTATTGGTGGAAAACAATCCCCCCCAAACTCTAAACACCAAAGAATATTAAATCAATCTGAACCATTGGAGGGAGGAGGAGTGACTTCCATTAACACCAGCGGCCATCCCTAATGGCCCCGTGGGAGTCTCCTAGTGCCCTGCCCTTTCTCAGCTGCATTTCTGAAAAGCCTTGACAGTGAACATCTTGTTGGTGTGTGGGAACAATGAACTGGCTTTTCTAACAGAATCCTAGATTTATTGCCCCTCCGAAGGGCACTGACGTCTTACAGCCCCTTCATGCACGAACACACCCTGACTAACTTACACAGTGATGATCCCTGGGACCAGAGTCCTGGTTCTGATCACTGAAGAACAAAAGTGAAAACAACTCTGACAAATGAAACTCCCTTCCCAAAGGTCACGGCATCATCTTCTGGGCAATTCAGGCGCATTTCAAAGGCAGAAAAGCACCGTGTTTGAGTGTCCCAACAGTCAGGCAGCCTCTTAGTATTTGGTCCTCTGGTCCCCAGATCTGGTTCCTGGGCCAGGGACATCAACAGCACCTGGAAGCTGGCTAAAAATGCCCTTTCTCAGGCTTCGCCCCAGACCTACTGCCTCAGACACTCCGAGTGTGGAGCCCGGCAATGTGTATAACAGGACTTCTGGGTGATTCCAATGCACGCTTGGAGCCTGAGAAACCCCAGTCTCTTCTGCAAAATGGTTATTATTAGCCCCACTTTGGAGATGAGGAAAACACAGCTCAGTGATTAGAGTGTTCAAAGCCACCCAGCCAGGAGACCACTTTGTACCCACATCTGAATCCAAAGCTATTTCTCACATGGCCTTTGTAGCCAAATTGTCTGTACCATTTGGTGCCCTCAGCTACTGAGCCACCAGGATGCGACGATGACATTAGCTTAAAAGGGGTGGGAGTGAGAGGAAGGATGAAGCCTGCACTCAGAAGTGATTAATTATAGATGCTTTTAAATGCACATCATGCATCAGCCCTAGACGGTCAGCCATCCCTCAGGATGAGCCTGCTTTCCCCTGTTCCATTTATCAGCGCGGTTGCCATGAAGAGAAGGGGCGGGTCCCTCCATTTCCAGCCCTCTGTGCACCCGCTGCCTAGCACTGCTTTGAATAGAAAGAGAAGTTACCTGTTCAGTCTCCAGAGTGCTTGGAAGTGCAGCCTTGACCGACAGGAAGGCTTTTCGGTGCCCAGGCACAAAGGTTCCAGTAGTTGGGGATGCTGGGAATGAGTCACCAGAAAAAATCCAATACATGTACAGGGAGCATTTTAACAATGTTGCCGATCTGGTTCAAAGGAGGCAGGCCTTTTTTTTTTTTTTTAATCTAATCCTAAATCTGGCGTCTATCAATTCAAGTGGCTCATTAAACTCTTGACATTCAACCCACAGTGCTTTCGCAGATCCTAGGTTAGGAAAAAGAGACCTCATTCGCCATTCCCAGCCTTCTACATCAACGTGGTGGTGATTTTCAAGACCACATGTTTATGCTATAATTCAAATGAGCATACCTAACGCTGAGGGGCTAGTGGGGTAGAAAGTCAGGTTTGGGAATCACACAGACCCTGGTTTGACTTCTGGCCGTGCCAGTTCCTCACAAGTTACTTAACCTCTCTGGGTCTCGGGTTTTCAACTCGCAGATGGGTGGGGTAATCCCATCTTATTTGTTTGTTTTTTTGTTGTTTTTTTTTTTTAAAGTAGGCTTCACGCCCAGCGCGGAGCCCAACATGGGGCTCGCACTCAGGACCCTGATATCAAGACCTGAGCTGAGATCAAGAATAGGTCACGTAACAGACTGAGCCTCGCAGGTGCCCTTTTTTGTTTTCCTGTTATATGTTGATGTGAAGACAAAATGAAATTACGTTAAAAAAAAGTCTGCTGACACAACTTTGCATTTCAAGACATAAAAAACTTAACCACATGACAGGAAAATAGATCTAGTCAAAAAGTCCATAGATGGGTTACACTGAATACATTCACTTAAGGGCCCTGACACTTACTTCACTCTTATTTGTTTTTGTAAGTTTCTATTTTTAGACACCCCGAACTAGCTCAATCAGACCAAAGAAAATTCCATTGACAAAGTTATCAGAAAGCATGTCAATTTTCAAAAACTCAACAGATGGACATAAACATTTCACAATGCAGCTGACAAAAACAAAATGTGCTTTCCCACCTTCCGCAATCTGAGTTACGTCTTCCCACGGCACTCAGTCCACTGTCAACTTGCAGTGGGCCTTGAAGCGAGTCTCACCTCTGGGAGACTGTTTCTCAAAACGAAATAGCAGGTATAAGAATGTTCTCAAATCCAACGAAGCTGTTCAAATCCAGCCCCAAGTGTGACCTTGAGCACAGGACTTAAGCCTCAGGGCCTCAGCTTCCTCTACAGCAGGAGGAGGATAATATCCCTGTGGCTGTTGTGTCACATGACATGACACACCCATATGACCTATGATGGCTGGACCAAGAGTAGTTGGTTTTGTAAGAAAAGACAACAGTGAGCCTGTAGTAGCAGATCAATAAAAGTTTGTTCCTCTGCCCGAAGGACTACCCATACACATCTCAGACTTTTACTGAGCACCTACCATGCGTCAGACTGGGGTGGGTGCCGGAGAAGTAAACCAAGACTGGCTCAAAGATGTCACAGTGCCATAAGAGCCTCAGATACAGGGACCACGTGATTAAGTGCTCCGAAAGATTGGGGGCAGTGAGGCTTGGAGAGGAGAGTTTGAGGGACCCAAGCCCTGGTGGAGCTGGCTGGCCAAGGCTAGACTAGACAGAAGACGGTCGTTTAAAATGAACACACGAAGAGAGCGCAGCAGACAAATGGTGGGCAGGGTTTGAACTAGAAAATTCCTCATCTCCCCCAACCTCAATTTCCCCAAATGCGAGCCCTTTCATTTCCGCAAGGCTCAGGCTCACCAGGTACTCAGGCCTTGAAATGACAATCACCACAGTCATCCGCGACCCATTCATCCGACAGGAAGTTTCTAGGGGACAGGAGGAACAACTGAGAAAAAGCCTTAAAAACTTTAATATGCTTCCCAAAAATATGAAAAGGACAGTTCCATGCATGAAAATTTCTTGGCACTTTAGTCCACAAAGAACTGAAAGTTACCCTCTTCCTAATGCAATCTTTTTTTTTTTTTAAAGATTTTATTTATTTGACAGAGAGATCACAAGTTGGCAGAGAGGCAGACAGAGAGGGGGAAACAGGCTCCCCGCTGAGCAGAGAGCACGATGCGATGCAGGGCTCGATCCCAGGACCCTGAGATCATGACCTGAGCTGCAGGCAGAGGCCTTAACCCACTGAGCCACCCAGGCGCCCCCTAATGCAATCTTTAAGGGGGGAAAAAAAAAGCCCACTTTAAGTTCTGAAAGAGCCAAGCCATTAAAACAAATCTAAGTCCTAAAAACCCTTCGTCTACTTTTGTAGGACTCTTACCAGAATCTGAACTCTTAGGAAATCCACACCTTACCAGGGAAGAGTTACGTTAGGAGGCTTCAGTTATATTTCTACAAGGGCTTTTTTTTTTTTTTAACAGGGATGGGCCATTTTTAAGGCTGCATACAAGCTAGGTATCATCACTTGCAAGTTACATCTCTGCACACAGGCCACCGTGTTTGACACAACACACCTTGCTGGGACAGAGTTCTCCATCAAATTCCCCACTTGTCAAACCCAAGGCTCAAGGAGGCAAAAAGCTTACATAAACCAGGAGAGATCAATACATCCCACAAGACCATCCAAACTTGCTCCTCATCCCTGGCCCTGTGGGATATAGTCCTGAATCGTGTCTTAACAGTAATTTGCACTTTACTCAACTTTTTACTGGCCAGTATGGATCTCATTCAATACTTACAGAAGAAAAGCCCAGCAGTAACATGACCAAGCCCTTATTAAAACTAAAGAAAATAGTAAGCTTTAAAAATATAAAAGCAAAAATGCAGATAGAGAAAAGAGCAGATCCTGGTGGCTTCTCTGACACCATCTCTGATTCCAAATACAATCACTGGAACAAGAACAAGTCAGAAAAAAAAAAACTGTAGTCCCTTCTGATGTTCATTTAAATACAGATGAAAACTTAATTATCAGTGCGGAACTCAATCACTGCTGTGCCAGATTCAGTATATGATTTTGCCAGCACCTATCATCTGGTATCTAGAGCTACAAGATGTACATGTTTTCTGCCAAATCTTTATTATCTTACGTAATTGGAGAGGGGGTAATTAAAATTCACCTTTTTCAATCATTTTAACCTCCTGTTCCAACCTCTTCTTTCACAGGGCATTATTTTGGAGGTAGAAAGGAAGAACTCATACTTCACATCTTCTCCAGCCCATTATCTTGTGTGAATGTTAAAAATAAAAAGGGGGAGGGGGTGTTATCCTGAAGATCTCTCTAAAAAAAAATTCTCAAATGTGTGGAGAGAGCACCCCGGAGACCAAGCTTCTAGTTCTGGCACTGACACAGCATCACTGCATGACCTTGGGCAAGTCCCTGCAGCTATGGACCTCAGTTTCCCCCATCTGGACCCCAATATGGTCAAGCCCCGTCCACCCTTAAAGCAGATTTCAGATGCGTCCCGCGAACAAATCAGTGAAGGGACCCCAGGCCGTGCCCCTGGGCGGCGGAATGGACTTTCACAGGCCCCTGCTGGGGTTTCTGGGGAGAGCAAGCTGCTCCCACCCTCCCCAACCCGCCTTGCAAAGCCACTGGGCCAACTTCAGGTCGCAAACAAAAACCTGTTGGCACGGACTCCTCTAGGAAGGGCCAGCCTCTCCCAAAGCTCTCTGCTCAGGGGCCGCCCCGCGGGCAGAAAGAGGAAGGGTCTCCTAGAAGAGGCCGGCCCCCACGCACCCATTCACCCACCCGGATTAGCCGAACGGGACCGCCGGGCGGGGTCTCTGCCATCCCACGCGGAACAAAAGGCAGCTGGAGCCAGGCTCTGCCGCCCCCGTCCCCGCTGTGCTGTGGGGGTCGGGGGTGGGGAGGGAGAACCTGGTCCCTGGGGAGGGAAAAGGGCTCCGCTCCAGCCCGAAGACGAGGGGGGACGGGACGGGATCCTGGACAGAGAGGACCCCTCCCCCGATTCCTGGAGGAAACAGGGGCTGGGCTGTGCTCGGGGGCGGGAGGGAGATCGGGCTCCGCTCGGGAGGAAAGAGGCGCCTGGCCCGAGGAGGGGAGGAAAGTGCTCTGGGGAGGTGGGGCGGGGTTGTTCCTACCCAAAAGGTAGAGGATGAGGGCCTGGACGGGGCTCCTGGATCTGGGGTGGGAGTAAGAGGAGAGCCCCTGACTCCGGAGGATGTAAAAGGAAGAGCTCCCCGATAGGGAAATGGTGGGGGTCCTTGCAGCGGAAAGAGGGATCCAGATGGGGAGGGGGCCATGCTCCAGCTCGTGGGGCGGGGCCTGGCTGGAAAGAGGGGTCCCACCTGAGGTGAGGACCCAGCTAGGGCACCTGGGGTGCATGCTCTGGGGGGCTGGCTGGAGGGGAGCGGCGCCGTGAAGGAGTCAGCGCCCTGAGGAGGGGAGGGTCCGCGCCTCGGGGCCCCGCTCCCGCCCCCCCGAGGCTCTTGGGCCCCAGCTCACCTCCGCTCCTCCGAGCCTGCCCGGGTGCGCGGCTGCGGCCGCGGGTAGCGCTGGGGAGGCGGGAGCGACCGGAGCCTGCGGAGCCGCCGCAGCCGCCGCCGCCGCCGCCGCCGCCGCCGCGTCTAGCTCCGTTTGACACCCACACACCAGACAACATGGCGGCCGGGAGGGGGCGCGCCGGCAGCGTGCGCGCGCCCGCCGGCCCCGCCCCTCCACCCAACCGAGGTCCCGCCCCCGCCCCAGGCCCCGCCCCCGCGACCTCCCCCCACATACCCACGACCCCGCGCAAAGTGCCCAGAGTTCCCGCGGCGCTCCTCGACCTACGCCCGAATCCCGCAAGCGGCTCCACAGATTCCACACAAGCATCTCGACAACCCCCTCCAACCGCCCACAATCCCTGGCAAATTCATTCCCGAACCCACGCACTGAGCAGCTTTCACTCAGAACCCCCCCACAAAACCCCTCACCCCATACTCCACAAGCATCTCACCACCCTCAGGCACGCACACAGAGCCCTCCATCAGCGCTGAAACTCCATTCTTAACCTTGCAATGTGCACTTGAAAACATTATTCCAATAGGGGCTTCTCTCTGGGGTGGAGCCTAGAAGGGGCCAGGGGCTGGGGGTGGGGGGGCGCTGGTCACTTTCGGTTTCTTGAGCTGAGTGCTGTTGTCACAAGTGTGTTCATTTCGCGCAGATTCACTGATATACACTTTAGGTGTGTGTACTTTTCCGTATGTGTGTTAATACTTCAATCAAACACACTCAAAAATTATTCTGAGTGGGGATGCATCGGCTTTACTAGACTGCCGGAGGGATCCTTAACACTAAAAATGTGGAGCCCTTAGCTCACCGTCATCCTCACAGGAGGAATTTACAGACTCACCGCTTCACACGACCTGAAACTCACAAAAGTAATAGCAACTGCCCCTTCCATCTGGTTCATCCAGTGCCCAGGAGGCACCTGCTATGTGTGCCAGGCTCCGTGCAAGGCACAAAAGGAGTCCGAGACAAAGCTGGACAAGAGGCAGACCTTGGAGAGGTTCCTGAGACCTCGTGGCTGACTAACCTACTCTAGGCAGGGTGGGGGTCAGCAGAAACCCCTCACAGCAGATTCAGGGGTATGGTTCAGGGCTCGCTGGGTTGGCAGACGGCACCCTCCCTGTTGTCTGTGTTCCAAGGAGTCCCAAGTGACATCAACACTCTGCCAAGCTCTGGTTTTCAGGGAAGCTGTGTCCATGAGTCCCATTCTTTTTTTTTTTTTTTTTCATGAGTCCCATTCTACCCTCACTTACTAAGAGACCTTAGACAAATCATTGCACGTCTCTGAGCCTTATATTCGTCCTTCCTATTAAGAAGCCCGGTGGATGAAGACCTCCCTTCATCCTCTGTTCTTCCAAGCTGAGATCTAAACTTCTCTTCTCAGGGAAAAACATAAGAGCGAAAGGAAAGGGGAGAAGAGAGAGAGAGATAGAGGGAAGGGGAGGAAAGAAAGGAGAGGGAGGAGGCGGAGGAGGAGAGAGAGACAGAGAGACTAACACGGTTGTAAAGCCACCTGGCTATTTTTCCTCTATAAAGCCCAACACTGGTAGTTCCAGATGTTAGAAACTCCTCCCCATGGTTTGCAACCCCCTCCCACTGCTCAAAGTCCCTTCTCCACCAGGAGAGTGGGTTAGCCTTATGGCAGGAACCTGAACTCCTTGTTTTGAATTTGGCCCGCCCCTCTCCTGGAGAAAGCCTTCAATCAGTCCAACAATCCTTGTAAGTTGCAACTCAGTCTTTGCTGGGCCTTCTGGAGAGGACAGCTTTCCATGAAATCACAGCCCCAGTCCTCAGAGTTTGCAGCTTCCAATGAATTACGCCCTCATACTGTGGGTGCCCAGTGCAGGCTGGAGGGCTTTCCCTAGATAGAGCTGCCCGTTAGTGCTTCCTGCAGTGATGGAAATGTTCCCTAGCTGTGCCATCCACATGCGAGCACTTGGGATGTGGCTAGTGTGACCCAAGGAGCTGAACCTTTAAGACCTTATTTAACTTTAATTAATGAACTTAAATGGCCACATGCGGCTAGATGCTACCACACTGAACGGTGGCCGCCCTAACCCTCACCACAGCCCCCACAAGGTGAGCAGTCTTATTGTCCACATCTTACAGATGAGAATTTGAGGTTTGGAGAGATGCCAGGACTTGGTCAACCGGGCCAGTTTTTCCGCGTGTAGAGCCCATTGCCTTCCCCACCCAGCTAGCAAATCTGTGTAGTCACAGAGATAAAATGCAAACTCTGGGAAGAGACCTGGATACAGATAAAGAGACAATGAGGGGGTGCGTGGCTGGAGCAATACGAGGCTTGATCTCGAGTTCGAGCCCCACGCAGGGTGTAGAGATCACGCACATAAATAAATAAATAAATAAATAAATAAATAAATAAATAAATAAATATAGACTTTAAAAGAGAGAGAAGAGAGAGATAATGAGCTTAAGCACAGCCCAGGAAGTAAATTGAACTGGAGAATGAGCCAGGCTGGGGAGTGGAGCAGGGCCCCCTGAGGCTGAAAGACCACCACCCAAGTGCAAGGTCAGGAGGGACATTCCTGCATTCCTCCAAGACGCGTCTCCTTCCTTCACTGCTTTGAGATGTGAACCATCTCACCGTCTCTCATGGTCCCTCTCTGAATGCACCCTCATCGTGAGCCCTTAAGGTCAGCCGTCCTAGTCCGCTTTTCCAGATGAGGAAGCAGAAGCAGCAGACAGTTGTGCTGGGGTGCTGGGATTCAAACCCAGGTTCTGGTCCAGAGCGTGGAAACAATCTTATAGAAGAGGCTGCAGGATAAGCCAGACACTGTGCCTAAACCGAAAGCAGTCCCAGGTTTTTGTGCATCCCCAGGGTTGCACGAACCCGTGGCTCTGGGGGTCCCAAACAGACCAAGTCCCGCCACTTGCCGCTGACAAAATCCAAAGGCAGAGAGACAAGCGGAGGAAAAGCAAGAAAGGAATTTATTTCACTGAGGCCAAACCAGGAAGACAGTGGACTCCCTTCTCAAAAACTGTCTGCAGGGCTGCCCGGGTGGCTCAGTGGGTTAAACCTCTGCCTTCAGCTTAAGTCATGATCTCAGGGTCCTGGGATCGAGCCCCGAATTGAGCTTTCTGCTCAGCAGGGAGTCTGCTGTCCCCTCTCTCTCTGCCTGCCTCTCTGCCTACTTGTGATCTCTGTCAAATAAATAAATAAACAAAAATTTAAAACAACAACAACAACAAACTGTCTCCAAAGTGCTGAAAATACTTCCAGGTTTACGTAAGGAAAATGTGGGACAAAGATCTGTGGGTCCCCACAGGTGGGCAGTAAAGATCCATCCAACATTGTCTTGGAGTGGATCGCCTGCAGGTGGGGTCTTGCTGGCTCAGGGCTGTCCTTATTGCTTGAGGGGGGTAGTTTCCATTCCCCCAGGGGGATGGCTTTGGAGGGTCTTTTAAGAGAGAAGCTGGAAAGAAGAACTTAATTAGAACCTTTGAGATCAAAGTGGAGGTAAAGTCCTCTTTCACTAGGATTTGGAGGTTGGTTTCAGATGTATAGTGATGCAGGGACTGGGGCTGGTCAGAATGATGTTCCAGAAGCATCGAGATGGCCACGCAGGCCAAGGAATGTGTTAGGTCAGGGAAGGAAGGTGTGCTGAGTAAAAAGAATTAATGCAGGATAGTCGGAAGAAAGGCAGGCAGGGACAAGGGCCGGTCCCCTCTCCCACCCGCCCTAAGAGGAAACCACCCTTAAAAGGATTTTACTCCCCCCAAAGAAAGAAAGAAAGAAAGAAAAAAGATTTTACCCCACCCTGGAAGGAACCTTCCATCCTTCCCCCTGTGATAGGTAGATGACAAAGACCGGATTTATTGACAGGAACAGGGAGAGTTAATCAGATTAAAACAGCCCTCAGGGGGCAACTGGGTGGCTCAGTCGTTAGTCTTCGGCTCGGGTCAAGATCCCAGGGTCCTGGGATCGAGCCCTGCATTGGGCTCCTTGCTCGGCAGGAAGCCTGCTTCTCCCGCTACCATTCCCTCTGCTTGTGTTCCCCCTCTCGCTGTGTTTCTCTCTTTCAAATAAATAAAATCTTAAAAAAAAACAAACAACACAAAAAAACCAGCCCTCGGACAAGCAAAAATGAACAAAACAAAAACCTTAGACTTAGAAACTTTGGTGGCAACCTCTCAGTTCCCCTCCCTCTTCAGGAGATTTGTACTATTGTTCAATAACTATCCATCAACCATCAATAAAGCTTGCTTTGTTGCCCATCACTCTTCATCTGGTCTACCTCTTGATTCTTCAAAGTGGCATGACCAACCAAGAACACTGGGACTAAAGGAAAAGAAATCTAACCGGATCTCCTGGTAAAGGTGCAAAAGGAGGTCCCAGGGATCTTCACCGAAGGTTTGAACTCTAGATTCAAAACCCTTTGGCCCGCAGAAAGAGCCCTGTGCTGGGAATCCAGAAAACACCTAACTTCTTACCACTGATTTGCTCCTTGACCTTGGCCATGTCGCTCCTCCCCCGGAGGCCTCAGTTTCTTGATCTGTGACGTGGGAATAATCCTTCCCACTTACCTTCCATTTTGTACACTTGCCCTGGTGCCTCCCTCTACCTTCTAGGTGCGGTGCTGCTCAATTCCTGAATCATTTAATAAAGTCCATTAGATCTTTAAAATTTGCCCGGTTGAATTTTGTTTTTTAACCACCCCTGGATGAGTGTTAGCAGTAGTTCTTACTAAGATGTGGAGATGAAGCGTCTGCCTCTCTAGGGGCTGGAAATCAAAAAGGGCAAAGAGGAATCATGAACAGGAGAAGAAACTTAAACATCACATAGAAAATCACAAGAGAAAGGGCTGTGAGAACTCACAGGGAGAAAATTTCCTTTAGCTCCTGAGGAGGCAGTAATCAGGGCAGACTTCAAGGAAGTGGAGGTACTGGAGTTAGGAAACGGTAATAATAATAATGACAAAGCAGTGAGCACTGTGCGAACGCTTTGCATGGATCATCTCACTTCCTCTTAATAACAGCTTTGAGTTCGAGACCATCTTTATCCCCATTTTATAGATGTGATTCAATTTGTCCATAATCATAATGCTAAAAGGCAACAATACTGGAAAACCCAGGTTCTCCTGATCCCAAAACTAACCCCTCGGGAGGATTTTGAACAGGCTGAGGGGAGCGATTGCCCCTACCCTCCAGCTCCAGGGGTGGGTGTTTAACAAAGGCTAAGCCAATCAGAGCATTCCTCCTTGGCCATAGTGATTGGTTCAGAAACCGGCACGTGACTCAAAACAGGCCAATAAGATTCAAGCCCAGTATTTCTGTAGAAGCCGTTTGAAGAGAGGAAGCTTTTCTTCCCATGAGGTTGCTGAGCTAGTAGGGTGTAAGGTGGAGCAGCGCCACACTAGGAGACTCAGCCCAAGAATGAAAATAACACAGAGAGGCGCCTGGGTGGCTCAATGGTTAAGCGACTGCCTTGGCTCAGGTCATGAGCCCCAGGTCCTGGGATCGAGCCCCGCATAGGGCTCATTGCTCAGCAGGAAGCCTGCTTCTCCC
>CM053619.1:6591898-6602324 GCA_028646535.1 Procyon lotor
GGCGCCTGGGTGGCTCAATGGTTAAGCGACTGCCTTGGCTCAGGTCATGAGCCCCAGGTCCTGGGATCGAGCCCCGCATAGGGCTCATTGCTCAGCAGGAAGCCTGCTTCTCCCACTACCACTCCCTCTGCTTGTGTTCCCTCTCACGCTGTGTTTCTCTCTGTCAAATAAATAAAATCTTAAAAAAAAAAGAAAGAAAAGAACACAGAGATGAGAGAAAAGAGAGATTTCTACTGACATTATTTGAGCACCTTGAATCGGCCGTATCTGAAGCTTTCACCCCGGACTTTTTAGCACACAAGCCGGTACATCAGTTGGAGCTATTTTGATAGAAAACCAAACTCAAAGTGACTTAAATAATAATTGGAATCAGTTAGTTCATTTAACTAAAATCTCCAGAGTCAGGGCTTCAGGTGCAGTATGATCAAGTTTCTGGCTCTCTTTCTTTCACATATGCCATATACCCCTTAGGCATGTCATTATGTTCCTTGGCTAGTGTCTTGACTGGCTCTAAAATGGTTGTAGCAGGTCAAAGTCTTGCATCTGCAGCCATACCACCCAGAAACAATCTTTCTCCCAACCAGCAAACCAATACTCAAGGCTTGCTGTGATCAGAAGTTGGATTGCCTGCTGATGAGCAAGCCAACTGTGGGGAGTGTGAGGTGAGAAATCCCCCCCCCCCACCCCCCGGAGCTGGGGGAGGGCACTTATGGAGGGGGAACAGATGCTGGGGAGGTATGCAGCAATGCTCACCACTCTAATAAACTCCCTTTCCTCTTTTAGCTGCTTGACTTGGGTTTTCATCACTCCATATCCAGATTGCTGACAATAAAGGTCCTCAACCTCATTTCCAGTTTACATTTAAATTTTTGACAGTTCCAAGCTTTTATAGTTGTACTATTTACTAAATCCATCAATAAACTGATCGTTCTGCTTAGGATTACACAATGCCTTTTTCCAAAGCTCTCATCACACCTCATAAACAAGTTTCAATGGCCTTCATCGGTTTCCTCCCTAGGGCATCATGTCCAACAATAAAAACATAGCATCCATTTAAATACAGTTTCTGATCTTATGACACAACATTTCTGTTCCTTATTGACTATTAATCTTCAGGCTCTATCCTCTATAGCGGTGAAGAGTCCAAACAAAACACTCCATTTTTAAAAATTTTTTATTTTTATTTTGGTGGATAGGGGGTGTGACACAGAGAAGAAATGGAGGCACAGGTCAACATCACTTGGCATCAGGGAAATACAAATCAAACCCACAGAGAGATATCACCGCAAACCAGTCAGAATGGCTAAAATTAACAAGTCAGGAAATGACAGATGTTGGTGAGGATGTGGAGAAAGGGGAACCCTCCCACACTGCTGGTGGCAAGCTGAGGCAGCCGCTCTGGAAAACAGTATGGAGGTTCCTCAAAAAGTTGAAAATAGAGCTACTCTGCGACCTGCCTGGCAATTGCACTACTGAGTATTTACCTAAAGATACAAATGTCGTGATCTGAAGGGCCATGTGCACCTGAATGTTTATAGCAGCAATGTCTACAATAGCCAAACTATGGAAAGAAACTAGATGTCCAACAACAGATGAATGGATAAAGAAGATGTGGTGTATGTGTATGTATATATATATACATACATACATATATGTGAAAATTCATATATGAATTTTTATATATATATTATATATATAATGGAATACTATGCAGCCATCAAAAAACCAAAGTTCTGCCATTTGCAATGACATGGATGGAATAGAGGGTCTTATGCTCAGCAAAATAAGTCAATCAGAGAGATGGAGGCAGAGGGGTTAGTGGAGGCTGAGATTTTCCGTGGATGCAGTGTGGTGAGCCTAATCCCTATGATGGCAGGCACATAGGTCAGCTAACCCAAAACCAGTAACCACCTGCGATCCCACGTAGAAGGTAGTAGCCCTTAGGTGCTCACACTAGGGACACTAGATCCTTGCTACTTGACTTCTGGTGTCATGGGACTCTTGCCCCTGCATGAGAAAGTGATAAAAGACAGTGCATTTTTAAAATGTTTTCTGGTGCAGTTTGTGGAGAGGAAACCCCCCTCATTATCAGCCCAAGGGCAGGCCTATTCCTGGCTGGCCAATGAGGGTGCTGCAACTCCATTGCCACAGTGATTGGTTCAGGGATAAGCATGTGACCCAAGCTCAGCCAATAAGCACTTTCTCCAGGATTTTTACATAAAATTAGCAACAAAGTGGCCCTGTGTGCTTCTGAGACTGTGGGCTATAAGGACTGGGGAAGCCTGGGGACACCTGAGTGGCTCAGTGGGTTAAAGCCTCTCTGCCTTCGGCTCAGGTAACGATCTCAGGATCCTGGGATGGAGCCCTGCTCAGTGGGGAGCCTGCTTCCCCACCATCTCTCTCTGCCTGCCTCTCTGCCTACTTGTGATGTCTCTCTCTATCAAATAAATAAATAAAATCTTTAAATATTAAAAACAACAACAAAGCTACCAGGAGCCCTCCCTGTCATCCCACAGAGAAAATTAATTTTTAACGGAAATATAATTGATATGCAATATGATATTCATTTGAAGTGTACAAGATAATGAGTCGATGTTTTTATACATTACAAAATGATCACCAGGATAGGTCTAGTTATTATCTGTCATGATACAAAGTAATTAGAACATCATTGACTCTATTCTCTATGCTATATATTTCATCCCTGTGACTATTTTTGTTATAGTTCTATGAAAAAAAAAGTCATTGGTATTTTGATGGGAATTGCTTTGAATCTGTAGACTGCTTTGGGTAGGATGGACATATTAACAATATTAGTTCTTTGGATCCATGAGTATAGTGTATCTTTCCATTTGTCTGTTTCATCTTCAAATTCTTTCATCAGGGGTGTCTAGGTGGCTCAGTGGGTTAAAGCCTCTGCCTTCAGCTCAGGTCATGATCTCAGGGTCCTGGGATCGAGCCCCACATCGGGCTCTCTGCTCAGCAGGGAGCCTGCTTCCCCCCGCCCCCCGCCTCTCTGCCTACTTGTGATCTCTCTCTCTCTGTTAAATAAATAAATAAAATCTTAAAAAAAAATTCTTTCATCAGTGTCTTATAGTTTTCAAAATACAGTTCTTTCTGGGGTCCCTGGGTGGCTCAGTCAGTTGAGCATCTGCCTTCGGCTCAGGTCATGATATCAGGGTCCTGGGATGGAGCCTGGTATTGGGCTCCCTGCTCAGGAAAGAGCCTGCTTCTCCCTCTTCCTTTGCTGCTCCTACTACTTGCACTGTCTCTCTCACACTCTCTCTCAAATAAATAAACAAAATATTAAACAAAATACAAGTCTTTCACCTCCTTGGTTAAATTTATTCTCAGGTATTTTATTCTTTTTTGATGCAATTGTAAATGGAAGTTTTTTCTTAATTTCTTTTTCTGACAGTTCATTAATGCATAGAAAAGCAATAGATTTCTGTATATTAATTTTGTATCTGGCAACCTTACTGAATTCATTTATTAGTTCTAGTAGTTTTTTTGGTGGATTCGTCAGGGTTTTCTATATACAGTATCATGTTATCTGCAAATAGTGACAGTTTTAGTTCCCTACAAATTTGGATGCCTTTTACTTCTTTTTCTTACCTAATTGCTGTTGCTAGGACTTCCAATACTACAGTGAATACATATGGTGAGGGTGACATCCTTGCCCTATTCCTTGTCTTAGCAGAAAAGCTTTTAGGTTTTTTTTTTTTTTTTTTAATATTTTATTTATTTGTTTGTCAGAGAGAGGGCACAGGCAGGGGAAGCAGCAGGCAGAGAAAGAAGTAGGCTCCCCTCTGAGCAATGAGCCCAACTCAGGACTTGATCCCAGGGTCCTGGGATCATGACCTGAGCTGAAGGCAGATGCTTAACCAACTGAGCCACCTGGGTGTCCTGGAAAAGCTTTTAGCCTTTCACCACTTGATGTTAGCTATGGGTTTATCATACGTGGCCTCTATTATGTTGAAATATGTTCCCTCTATACTCAAAGTGCTGAGAGTTTTTATCATAAATCACCATTGGATTTTGTCAAATGCTTTTTCTGCATCTATTGAGATGGTCACATAATTTTTATCCTTTGTTTTCTTAATGTGGTGTATCACGGCGATTGATTTGTGGTGGTTAAACCATCCTTGCTTCCCTGAAATGATGTATCTCACTTGGTCATGATGTATGATCCTTTTAATGTATTGGTGAATTTGATTTACTAATATTTTGTTGAGGGTTTTTGCATCTATGATTATGAACAGTATCACAGAGACAATTCTTAACACATCAGTTCAGACTAGCCCAGGAACCGGATGACTAGAGCTGTGGGGTCAGGATGGCATCATTGTGGCTTTCTTTCTTTCTTTCTTTCTTTCTTTCTTTCTTTCTTTCTTTCTTTCTTTCTTTCTTTCTTTCTTTCCCTCTCTCTCTCTCTCTTTCTTCTTTTTAAGATTTTATTTATTTATTTGACGGAGAGAGATCACAAGTAGGCAGAGAGGCAGGCAGAGAGAGAGGGGGAAGCAGGCTCCCTGCTGAGCAGAGAGGCTGATTTGGGGCTCGATCCCAGGACCCTGGGATCATGACCTGAGCCGAAGGCAGAGGCTTTAACCCACTGAGCCACCCAGGTGCCCCCATTGTGGCTTTCTTGAAGGCCACATCCACTGTTGACTCAAGCAAAATTCTTTTTGGAGAGAAACCCAAAGTCTTTCCATCTCTTTTCTCTTCTTTCTTTCATTTATTCATTCTTTCTCTCTTCCTTCCTTTCTTTCCATATCTGTTTTCCTGTTTTTCTCATCTTTCTTTCTTTCTTTCTTTCTTTCTTTCTTTCTTTCTTTCTTTCTTTCTTTCTTTCTTTCTTCTTCTTCCTCTTCATATTTAATAAATATCTTTAAAAATAATCTTGGGGGCAAGAGCCTGGGTAGTGCAGTCAGTCAGGTGTCCAACTCTTGGTTTTGGCTCAGGTCAGGATCTTAGGATCATGAGATCAAGCCTTGTAATTGGCTCCATTCTCAGGATGGAGTTTGCTTGTTTCTCTCTCCCTCTGCCCCTCCCCTCCCTCTCTCTCTCAAATAAATAAATCTTTTTTTTTTTTTTTAGATTTTATTTATTTATTTGACAGAGAGAGGGAGATCACAAGTAGGCAGAGAGGCAGGCAGAGAGAGAGGAGGAAGCAGGCTCCCTGCTGAGCAGAGAGCCCGATGTGGGGCTCGATCCCAGGACCCTGAGATCATGACCTGAGCCGAAGGCAGAGGCTTAACCCACTGAGCCACCCAGGCGCCCCTCAAATAAATAAATCTTTAAAAAATAATAATAATAATAATCCTAGGGGCACCCGGAAGCCTCAGTTGGTTGAGCATCTGACTCTTGATTTCAGCTAGGGTCTGATCTCAGTGTTGAGAGATCGAGCCCCATTTCTGGCTCCATGCTCAGTGAAAAGTCTGCCTGAGATTCTATCTCTCCCTCTGCCTCTGCCCCTCCCCTCCATCCTCTCTCTCTCAACAAATACATTTTTTAATGAATAAAAATCCTAAAAGTATATGTGCACAAATCTTATAAATACCTAACCAGTACTCTTTAAAAGTATTGTCAAGATCGTGAAACATGAGAGAGACCAGTAAACTCTCATCAACTAAAGGGAGACTATGAAGGCAAGACAACTCAGTACAACGTGGTATCCCAGATGGAATTCTAGTACAGAAAAGGGAGATGGGTGGAAAAGTGGTGAAATCCAAATAATTACTGTGACTTAGTTAGTGGTATTGTACCAAATGTTAATTTCTGAGTTTTGACAAATGTATAAGTGTTACTAGGGGAATATTGAGTGATGAGTATAGGGGAAAGTCTCTGCTCTATCTGCAACTTTTCTGTAAATCTAACACCAGTCCAAGTGGGGTGACTGCATGGCTGAGTTGGTAGGGCGTCTACATTCGGCGCAGGTCATGATCCCAGGGTCCTGGGATCGAGCCCTGTGTCAGACTCTCTGCTCAGCGGGGAGTCTGCTTCTCCCCCTCCCTCTGCTGCTCCCCTTGCTTGTGTGATCTCTCAAGTGAATAGATTAATGCCTTTAAACAAACAAATAAATAAAACCAGTCCAAATAAAAAGGTCGATTTATTTATTACTTAAAAAAATTTATTTATTTAAGTGATCTCTACACCCAACGTAGGGCTCAAACTCAGGACCCCGAGACCAAGAGTCGCACACTCCTCTGACCGAGTCAGCCAGGCGCCCCATAACAGGCATTGTTGGTCTTTTTTCAGACATGCACAGAACCTTTTCAAACAGTATGTCAGGATATACCGTGAAAACAAGTCTTCCTCCTGCTGTCTCCCCAGATCTGCAGTCCCCCTCCTTGAGGCCATGTCCCTGCCAAGCCCCCCTGCAACCGCCAACCAATCTCTACACATATGGTGACTTCTTCTATGCACAGTGTTGTGCCCCCTTCACTTACTGGCATATCTCCTGGTAATTCTTCTATATAAACATAAGAAGAACTTCCTCATTCATAATGGCTTTAACGTTTAACCAGTCCCTAGGGAAATGGTGGATATTATCCCCTGCATTCTGTTTCTAGAAACAATGCCAATGTGTGTCCTTGATCATCTATGTCTTTGCACTCTTGCGTAAATTTATTTGCAGGTTCCTTACAGGGTCTCTGAAAGAGCAGTCCCAGTCTTGTTTCTAGGTTACTGGGATGCCAGATAGCCCCAACCTATCTTCAGTTCTCAGAGCAAAGGAAGAATTTGAAGTTAACCTTTGCAAAATGACTTCTCTTTCAGTCGGGTCCCATCCGTCAACTGCAGGTGCCATCTTTGGGAATGCAGGAGAGATTAGCCAACATCCTAGCCACCTGAAGGGGTCCTCCATTGGATTAACTGGCCAGCATCTGTCCTTCCTTCATGGACCACCCCACAGCATGACACGGCAGTGTCACGCCCATCAATTCTCCCTTCTAAGATCCTAGAGCTGACTTGGGTGGTGGCCTTTCCAAGTTTTGCCTTTGACTCTCTGAGCTACTCCATCTCCGCCTCCTTCCACTAAATCCCCTCCATTTTTTTCTTATCCTCATGACCAAAGACTCCCTATGGGATATCTCATCTATCCCAGATCAATGAATAGCCATCCCCTCCCTGCGCCTCCATTCAAGTCATTAAAAAGGGAATGTAGCCAGCCTCTTAGAGCTTTGGCAACACTTACCCAACCAGAGCGCCTTTCCGTGAGTTCTCGATACCAATTCAGATCTGAATAAATAACTTGTTAAAGTCATGCTTAAAGTGAGTTGTATTCACCTAGTGCCCTTTCAATGATATTTTATGTGTAACAGCAAACCACTTGCTGCTTGTATTCCTAAAAAGCTGCAGTCTTGCATATGGAGAGGCAGAAATAGACAGCATCCCGGCGCTGAGACTCACGTCCTGCCCTTGCTCACTCCTGGCCAGCATCACACCCTTCTGTCCACATCAGCTAATCGTTCTGGGCGAAAAGTCCAAATCAAGACTCAGATGACCATCAGCTCTCTGGGTGCGACCCCCTCCAATGCCAAGGGCATGACATTGGGAGTCAGAAAGCCGGGGTTCAAGTCCTCGCTCCTCCATGCATTCAGCCATTTCACCTTTTTGTGGATCTTAGTTTCCCTGTCCTATAGGTTTTTCACTCCAACCCCATGCCCATCATGAGACGTCTGCCAGAGCCCACGTGTGGTTAAGGGGACAGTAGCTGAGAACGCCCTCACGCTCTGCTCCTTGATTTCCACTCCAGTTTCAGAGCCCCCATCCCCTTCCTTGTTCCCCAGAAGAAAAAATGGGCTTGAGTGGAGAGCCTGCAGCCCGGAGGATTCGGGAGAGGCTGGAGGGACCTGAGCCAGCAGCCAAGCCAGCAGAAAAGCACGTGATTGTGCCGTGGGTGAAGCCACAGAGATCTGGAATGCTTAAGACCCAGGTGCAAGGGACTTGGCAGCTGGGTGACCTCAGGCACCTCACTCCGCCTTTCTGAGCTGCAGTTTTCTTCCCTCCAGAGTGGACAGCGTAGTGATAACTCCTGCCTTGTCTACATAAGATTACAAAACATACATGTGTACAAATGTGCTGGGGCTTTCACTGGTTGTGTGTCTTGACTTTTGATTTCCCCTCGGGTTGTGATCTCAGGATCGTGGGATCGAGCCTTGTGTCAGGCTCTGCGCTCAGCTGGGCATCTGCCAGAGAGTCTCTCTCTATCTCCAAAATGAATAGATAAATCCTTTTTTTTAATAAAGATTTTTTTTTGGTCTATTTATTTGACAGAGAGAGAGAGATCACAAGTAGGCTGAGAGGCAGGCAGAGAGAGAGGAAGAAGCAGGCTCCCTGCCGAGCAGAGAGCCCGATGTAGGGCTCAATTCCAGGACCCTGAGATCATGACCTGAGCTGAAGGCAGAGGCTTTAACCCACTGAGCCACCCAGGCACCCCATGAATAGATAAATCTTGGGGAAAAAAAAGAAAGTGCTGAGCTGTAAGGAAGGACGTGTGTACATGGTGAGCTGCACAGAGCTGTGCAGACCTGGTCCCAGAAGCCCCAAACCCCACTGATTCCCAGGGAATCAGGGCCCCGCCTGCAGGATTCTCCCATCAGATATGGAGGGCGCCAGGCAAGGTTACTGGCCCTTTTCACAGATGAACAACATATTGAAGCCCTAAGAGAATCCAGAACTTTTCAGAGGCAGAAAAGAATGACCTTTTACAATATGTTGGGAGAATTGCTTAAGTTCTCTGGCTTTTCCATGGGGATGCTCTTCTCTTTGCAAAGACATGCCCCCAATCTGGTCCCTTTAGGGGCCATGTCAGTGTTTGAAAATATAGGTCCTGGGGACAGAGGGGTCTGGATTTGAATCCAGACTCCGCGACTTGCCAGCTGGGTGATCTTGGACAATCACTGCTCCTCTCTGAGCCTTGAGCTTCCTTACCTATAAAATGGGGCCAGTAATGCCTGCTTCTCCGTGCCCAGATGGCAGATGGAAAGCATGTAGTCTAAGGCCCAGCACAGAGTAGGCAATCATAAACTCATAAGTCAGCGTGGTCGGAAGAATGCCAAGAGGGCAGGCCTCAGGGCTGGAAGGGGCCCGAGGCCAAGTGGAATATCAGGATCTACCAGTCTATCCTGAGACCGTGGACCACATCGCCAAATCGGATCTCACTGCTGCCTTCTCTCCGCCTCACTTCTGCTCACCGGGGCAACTTTCCTTCTCTAAGCCCTGACTGTGTGGGCTGAAACAGGATTGTTTCAGAAACAATGAAAAAATTTGGAAAAAGATCTCCAAATCTTTTTTTTCCCCCCTGCCTCCTTCCCCTTCTTGTTTCCTCCCTCCCTCCCTCCCTCCTTCTCTTCTCTCGACTTCTTTCTTTAATCCAAAAGAAATGCAACTTAAGGACATAAAGCAATATTGCTATTAATTTTTGTAAATGTGCTTAGCTGAGAGGTCCCGAGCAGGAGGATGAGAACAAAACCGTATCTCCATTCTCTTGGTCTGGGCTGCTGGATCAGAGCCTCCCACACACTGAGACAAAGGCAGGAGGGACAAGTGGGCCAGCCGGGACCTGCCCAACTGGCACGAGGTCCCTTCCCATCCTTGGTCTTTGGCTTCCTTCTGGTCACCCACTGAACAGATTAGGAAACTGAGCTCCAGAGTGGGGAAAGCATTACCCTCTCTGGGCTCATCTGTGATTGCTGCTCCCCCGTCATCCCGCATTACAGGCCCACCAGTCATCTGGGGTCCCTTAAGACCACCTGTGCATGCCTGCCTCTGAGCTTCCGTGTGTGCTGTTCCCTCTGCCTGGAGCTCCCTCTCCACCCCTCAGGCCCCTTCCAACAGTTTGACCTGGCTGAGTGCTTCCTTGAGGGCTTCCTCGATGGCCACGGGCCCTGCTCAGGGCCTTCTAGGGCTGCAGACCCTCCTAGCGGGCACCCCCTAGATGGTGACACAGTTCAGTTTCTGACACTCTGTGGTCTGGCAGCTTCTTGAGGGAGGGCTGATCCTGGCCCCTCCAAGGTTCCGGCCACAGGCATAACGTCTAAATATGCTTGTTGGGTGGTAGAAGCTGAGCTTACAGATTGGCCTGTGGTCCCCCGAGGAGGGTTTGTAGCTTGCACAGCAACCCCCCCCCCCCCGATCCTGACACACACACAAATAGTAGATTCTGGAGTAGATTCTGGAGCCTGGGACAAAGCCTCAGACTTGCTCAGATTCCTCACTCCAATTCGGGGCCTCTGTTCCTTGCTGGCAGCTGGCTGGGAAAACCAAATGACATCCCGTCACCCCCTTCAAACCCTCCAAGGACTTGGCATGACCCTCAGAATCCAATCCCCAGCCCCTCCCACGGCTGGGCCCTGCTCCTCCTGCCCCACCCCACCCCACCCCTCCCCCTGCAGACGGAGCCTCCCTCACATTGTCCCTCCAT
>CM053619.1:6602824-6635682 GCA_028646535.1 Procyon lotor
TCTACACGGATGCCCTGCAAACGCTCATCATGGTGGTGGGGGCCGTCATCCTGACCGTCAAAGGTGAGGGGCTGCGGGCTGGGGGCTGAGCGGGGCGGGCTGCCGAAGCAGCCAGTGCTCTGGGGTCCGGGGGCTGCCCTGCCAGGACCCAGGTGCCAGCACAGGGTGGGGGCGGGCTCACGAGCTCAAGCCCCCAGGGCAGTCGGCATGGTGGCCTCCGCTGGGCGACCCGGGCTGCCTGCTCCCTTCCCACCTCCGCTGCCCAGCTGAGTGCGTCACCCGCCCCGGGCCAGCTGGGGGCCTGATGGTGAGCAGGGGCGCCGAGAGCAGGTGTGCACACCATCAGGAGACTGCAAAGCCTCCTGGGCCTCTGCTCCAATTATTTAAAATCACATGCGTGATCCCAAGAAGCGCAGCTACGGCCCGCTGGCCAGGGCAGGGGAGGGGGGAAGAGGGTGTAGACAGGCCGGGGAATCCTGGTCTGGGAACCGGGACGGGGCTCGGAGGGCTGCCCCGTTAGGTAGTGAGCTCCCTGTCCCTCTGCGATCGGAGCCATAAGGGTTACCCACAGGGGCAAACAGAGGCCTTTCAGGCCTCGTCCAGACTGAGATTGGAGGATCCCGTGGCCCGGCAATTTCTGACCTTAGTATAGCGCTTGTACGTCTGCTTGGAGGACTCGCCCGGGGCCTGGGCTCCAGAGATGGGGGCCAGAGGCTGGGCAGCAGACTTCCGGCTTGGGAAAGGCAGGGGAGAGGGGAGTGGAGCAGGCAGATGAGACAGAGTCTCTTGTGTTCAGACTTCTGTGTGTCTGCCTCCTTCCAGACCCGGGGGCGGGGGGAGGGGGGCACTTCCCTGGAACCCCCTGCGGGAGAGGGAGCCTGGCGGCCAGGCCCAGGCTGGAAGGCAGGGGGAGTGACTGAGGACACAGCAGAAGCCACGGATGGGCCGGGGCTTGGCCACCCGGGGCCCTGACCCTGAGGTAGACGGGAACAGCGGGGGAATGAAAGCGATCTCGTCTCCAGACTTCTGGCCGGAGCCCCAGCTGGCTGGCCACGCGGGCCTGGTCACTCCCCTGTCCCCTCTGGGACTCATTCTGTTCTCAGTGCTACATGACTGCCGGGCCTGCTCAGCTCTGCCCAAATCACATCCTTCAGAAGCCCCAGGTCAGGACTCTAACTCTTCAGACTCCTTGGGAAGGTCCTCGAATGCCAAGAAAAAGTACTTTCGCTCCCTTGAGTCGACAGTCGGAAGCCTGGCAAAGAACCCCTCGCCCGAGGCCAACGGGCATCCAGGGGCCAAGAGGACACCGTGGTGTCCACGTGCAAAATGCTTATTTAATAATCTTACATTAAATACAAATAAAAGTCATTTGAATTCCCCGGGGTTTTTTTTTTGTTTTGTTTTTTGTTTTTTTTTTTTAAAAAAAAAAAAAAAAAAAAAAAAACCTCTACCCTCCATACGTTTCCAGACACTGGGAAAGGTGAATGGGAAAAAGTCAAGTTTGATGCCTTGGGAAGTGGGGGCCCAGAGTGAGGGCCGCCAGCCACCAACCCGTCCCTGTCCTGCCCCGACCCCTCCAGCCTTTGAGCAGATCGGCGGGTATGCGCAGCTGGCGGCGGCCTATGCCCAGGCCACCCCATCCCGGACCATCGCCAACACGACCTGCCACCTGCCGCGGGCCGACGCCATGCACATGTTCCGAGACCCCTACACGGGGGACCTCCCGTGGACGGGGATGACCTTTGGTCTGACCATCATGGCCACCTGGTACTGGTGCACAGACCAGGTGAGTATCAGTGTCGCCATCCAGCCCGCCTTCCTGCCTTCCGGGCTGGGCTCTGGAGGGTCAGGGCGGCCTGGCCCTGGCCCAGCCCCACGGACACCTGCTTGCTGAGTCTGGGCTGAGTCTGGGCTAGGGCAGGGGCCGCGGACCGCACGGCTCCAGGCCCAGGGACGGGGTGCTAGGGGTC
The DNA here is from genome assembly GCA_028646535.1 of Procyon lotor. Classification (NCBI taxonomy): domain Eukaryota; kingdom Metazoa; phylum Chordata; class Mammalia; order Carnivora; family Procyonidae; genus Procyon; species Procyon lotor. Next base: position 6,604,795 of record CM053619.1, read on the forward strand.
CTTGCGGTCCCGGGGGGCCTGAGCCCTCCGTTTAGAATCAGAGGAGGCCCACTGGCCACTGCCCGTCCTGGCCTTCAGATGCTTTGAATGGGCCAGTTTGGAGTACGGGATTCCAAAAGGACTTGGCTGCTCCTCACGGACCCTGCTGTCGGCTTGGGAGCTGGCATTTCGGGCCGGCCTTGGGGTCCCAGGATCGGCCAGAGTGCGGGGCACGGGGCCCCCCTTGACCTGCCAGGGGTAGGGGCCTGCCATGCCCGGGCCCCCCTTCCTGGTAGAGCTCTGGGCGCCATCAGCAGCAGGGCGGTACCGCAGGGGTCCCGAGGTCCTCATCGGCCGCAGGAAGTCATCTTTCTCCCTGGTCCCTGAGGCAGGCGCCCTATAGTGGGGGATGGGCTGGCCCTAGGAGAGAAAGAGCAGAGACGGTGAGGAGACCTCAAGGGCTGGGAGCATGACGCAGACGGCACACTCTCGGCCTTGCCACTCACCCGCTGGTGGCCCTAGACAAGTCTGTTTCATACCAGGAGGCCAAGGCCATATGCTGCCAACCCCAAGGCGGTCCCGAGTACCACTGACATTGGGGCCTCACAGTCTGGCCTCATTTCCCTGTCACCCTCCCACTCAGGCTGGGTCTACTCGGGCGACGGCCAGGCCTTGGCCCAGAGCCCTCGCAAAGTAGGCACCTTCGCCCCGGACCCCCCGTGCCTGGTCCTACTCTGCCGTGACCCCCAGCAGCAAGCAGGGGGTTTGCAGGAAACCAACCCGCCACTGGGCCTGGACAGCCCCCCCGAGACGCCCAGTCTGCTCGGCACTAGGAGGTGGCTGTGTGGGACCCCAGGGCTTTCCACTGGCTTTAGACTTTTCGCTGCCTCCTTGCTTGTCCACAATGTGTAGCTGACGCTTTCAAACTCAGGAAGCAGCAAACCCAGGCCCCGGAGGCAAAAGGCCCTGCGGGCCGCGAGCTCGACCGGGCCCCTGCCTGACCTCGGTGGCCCTGTTTGAGCATTTTTCAACAACCAGTCCGGTTCAAGAGCTTCGCAGAGAGCGGCGCCAGGGTCCCAATGCTCCGGGGCCGGCACCAGGCCGCGGCTGACCTTGAAGTTGCCTCCCCAGGGAAGTCTGAACTCAGGGAACCCGTGAGCAGCCAGGCGCGGGCTCGTCCATCACTCAGTCCTCACAGCAACCCCGTGGGTCAGTGGTGGTAACCCATCTTTTTTTTTTTTGGTGGTACCCCATCTTGCAGCTGAGGTCCCAGGGGCTCGGAGTGCTTCAGCGGCCGAGCGTGGGGAGTGGGTGCAGGCTTGGGGCCGAGCCTGTGCTGAGACGCACGGGGGAGGCAGTAGCCCACTGGTGCCGCAGGGGAAGGTCTGGGTCTCGCTGCCCGATGCTCGCTCTGCTGGGGTGGTGAGCCTCAGCTTCTCCAGCTGCAGAATGGGGTGACGGCAGCTGCTCTCCCTCCCCCCCTGGGGCTGGCCACCGTGGGCACAGAACGAAATGACGGGATTTGATGTGCGGGGCTCTTAGGGAAATGCGGCCCCAGGCTCTTACAACCACAGGACGTCAGAGGGAAAGCCTTCACAGAGAGCTACGTCTAACCCCCTCCTTGTCCAGACAGGGAAACTGAGGCCCAAAGTGAGACAAGAGCTTGACCCAAGTCAGAGGCAGCTGTTGGAGAAGCGGGATGGAAGTCAGCCTGTCCTACACACTTGGGGTCACCACTCCAGCGCCCCATAATGACTGTTCTACCAAGGGCCGTGTCTTAGAGGAAAATGCAGGGAGCTCCGCATTCAGCCAGCACGTTTGGAAAATACGTTAAAAAATCGCATTCTTACTTCTGAACCCAATGCAAACTACTTAAAAGTTGCAGATCGTCTAGCCTCGAAAACACATTGAAACCCACTAAATCGAATCGTTTATGAGGCTGAATTATACGTGAATTGTATCTCTGTGAAGCTGTTTTAAGTTACACTTCAAAAAATAAAAAAAAAACTACAAAAGAAAAGCATGTGAGAGCTGGGAGGGACCTCAGTTGCCAGGGTTCCGAGGACCTATCCCTTCGCCCATTTTGCAGATTTGGAAACTGAGGCCCAGTTAGGCTGTGCCTAGGGCTCCCCGAGGAGGCGCTGAGGCAGCGTCTAGCATCCCTCCACCACCTGACCGCGAGCTTCCCCAAAGCCCAGGGTTCGAAGCTCCACCCTGGGTCAGTGGTGTCACACTGTCGGTGTGGGCGTCTGCTCCCGGCACGTGCGAGCACGTGCAGTCACTCTCGCGAGGGCGTGGGGGATGGGAGTGGGGGTGGGATCCCCCAGATACCGTCCCATCCAGGGTGTCCTCTGGTCCCGACAGCTGCCAGTGTGGCCGGCCAGGCGGGATTCACCCCTTCTCTACTCTACAGAGGAGGGAGGAGACCGAGCGTGAGTCCCCGGAACAGGGTGAGCTTTCTTCCGGTGAGACTGCCATTGGGGGTCAGGCTCCGCTGTCTCAGGCAGTTCTAGGGCTAGAGGGACGGCATCCTATCTCCTGCTGATCCCTCAGGCACAGCAAGGAGAAACCCCACACACACAGGCTCCCCTGAGCGAGGCTGGGACTCACCCCCTCCTTGTCCCCCCAGGTCATCGTGCAGCGGTCGCTGTCCGCCCGGGACCTGAACCACGCCAAGGCCGGCTCCATCCTGGCCAGCTACCTCAAGATGCTGCCCATGGGCCTGATCATCATGCCGGGCATGATCAGCCGTGCGCTGTTCCCAGGTAGGACAGGCACGGGGGGCTGGGCTGGGGCTGCAGGGGGCCCGGGCTTCTGGGTCCTGGACCTGTGGTGGTCACCAGGAGGAGAGGCAATGGACAAAAATGTAAGCGGTTTCCTGGCCCAGGGAGCGGGGGAGGGGATTGGTCCCCGGTGCCATCGTCAAAGGGAATGTCATGGAAGTGGCTTGACAAGAGGTCCAGACAGGGACCGCTTAGTGCTGTGTGACCTTGGGGGGTATAGAGAACGTCTCTGTGCTGTCAGCAAATGAGGGAGTGGACTACCCACACGGCTGGGCAGAGTCAACTCCCTATAACCTGTGTCTGAAATCTCCGGGTATTTTAAGTGCGTTTCCTTCCGGCTCCCAGTAGCTGGCTTCAGCTGTCTTTATGGGGCACGGGGGCTGTGGGTCCCCCATGTCGGTAAGGGCCAGCCACGTGTGTGCCCCTGGTTTATTGCTACCTACCCCTCAGCCCGTTCATCAGTTTCCCGATCTGTAGCATGCGAAGCCATCTGATTTGGGGATCCAGTACCCCAGCAGACAAGTACTTTGGCTGTTCAGACCTGGGAGAGGGACCCCTCCTGGGCAGGAACCCCAACTCACCTGTGTCTCCTTGTCCGTGGAATGCGGAGCCTGTGTCCTCCTCGGAGTGCCTGCCTCTTCTCTCTCCCGACCTAGGGCCCACAGTGAGCCACCCAGGGGTCCACCAAAGGTCCCGTGGGTCACATGGGGGGCACTCAGCTGTCGGCGGGGGGGCTGGGCTGGCCCATTGGCTACCTGCTCCGAGTGGCGTCTCTGGAGAGGGGCCGAGCGCCCCCTCACCTCAAAATACTCGTCTGACACAGAAGAGGAGGCTGCCGAGGGCCGCCGGGGGCCAGGGCCACGGCCAGAGCTGCCTGACAGGCTGTCCTGGTCACTGAGGGTCACGTAGTCGTCATCGTCTTCTTCGTCCTCCCCATCTAGCCCATTGGGGATCACCGCTCCCTGGCCGTCAAGGTCATCCTGGGTCACAGACAGCTGCCGCTGCAGGGGGGCGTGGCCAGGGCCCAGGGTCCTGGGCAGTGGGCCGTCTGTCCCGTTCTGGGGCGTCTCCTCTTCTGGGGTCCCCAAGGCCCAGTCAACAACGCCGCTGTCCTGGGCGATCACCTCTGCCACAGGGACTGTCCGGGGCTTGGGCACGGGGGGCTGTGGCTCAGGGTCCCCCTGGGGAAGGCCGTTCTCCGCTGGGCCCCCGTCCTGCGGGGCACTGGGCCCGGGGGCGGGGCTGCAGTCCTGGCTTTGCCTCCACAGCTGGGTGCCAGCTTGGGAGGTGTCTCGGATCTTGATGCGGTTCATCTGGCTGGGCTGGGGGTTCCAGATGTTGGGGTCGATGATATTGATGTAGCCCAGGATGTCACTGCCGGGCTCCGGGTCCGGCTCCACCCACGTGGGCAGGTACTCGAACATGTTGGCCCGCTCCAGGTTGAGCAGGCCAGGGTGCACGGGCGGGGGCGCCTCCGGGACATCCCCGGGCTGCTCCGCCAGGGTGGCGCCCCGCAGCCCGGGGGGCTTCTTGACCTCCTGCTTCTCCGAGGAGGTCTTGGCGATCTCGTCGGCGCTCTTGGCCTTGACCAGCGCGTACTTGGGGTTGACGAGCTTCTTGGCTACGGTGCCTGAAGGCACCAGCGGCACCACAGAGGGCAGCACGATGGGCTCAGGCTCGGGCTCCTTCTCCATGGGGATGCCCTTGAGGCTGACGCCGTGGGACATGAGGTACAGCTCCTGGAACTGCCGGTCGAACATCTCCACCACCTGGCCCGACAGCACGGAGATCACATTCCGGTCCGTCCTCGCGGCCGACCACGTGAAGCTGCGGCACAGGGAGACAGGGTGGCCCGGTCAGGCGCGGGGGCAGGTGGCGGGGTGGGCTCCTCCCTCCAGTCATGGGTCCCCAGTCTAGGGAATCCTCCCCAGCTACGCAGTGGCCGTCTGAGCAAGTCCCCGTGCACCCAGAGGCTGGCGCTCCTCAGACCGGCCACGGGGGCCTGGATGGAATCGGGAAGTGAGCACAACCCTCGGGGTCAGACCTGAGTCTGGACAGGTCACTTGCACCGGGGCCGCTCCCACCTGTGTAAAATAGCACAGTGGGGAGCTCCTGCGGGGTGTTACAGCGCCCCCGTGAGGCCGCTCACAGGACGCACAGTATAGCCCCAGCATGGTCCGGCCCATGGGGGCAGGTGCTGTCCTCGGGGCCTTGGCTGCGTGGACGAGCGTGGCTGGAGACAGCCGTCCCCCACGCCCCCGCTGTCCCTTGCACAGCAGGGTTTGCAGAGCTGGGCCACGGTCATCCTCGTCCTGGCCCATCCTCGAAGGCAGCTCTCTGAGTGACTGACCCGTGTGCTCGGCCCCCACCCACCTCCGGGCCAGTGACAGCTCTGGCTGGCACAAGTCTTAAGGACGGGAGCCCTCCCCTGCCTGCTTCTGGAGACGGGTGGCGTGCGGGCGTGCCCCGGCCCCGCTCACACCTCAGCAGTTTTGGGGACCCATGAACCGGAATAACCAGGGTGTCACAAGGCAGGATTAAGGGCAGAAACCAGCGGGGAGCAGGAGCCACCTCTGTCCCCAACCCCCAGAAAGCTGGAGAGTCACCTGTAGGAGCCACAGATGGCCCGATCTCCATCCACGAACATGAACTTCTGGGCCAGGGCACCCTTGAACTTGGTGGCCGAGCGTGTGAAGAATTCTGTTCCCCCGCTGCTCCTTACCCTGAGATTCTGGGTGGGGGGACAGGAGGCACAATTACAGGACCACATACTGGCGGGGGTGGGGGTGGGTGGCGACATCTACCTGGCGCTCGGGGCAGGGAAGGGGGGGGACTTCGTGCAGGGAGGGTTATGTGAGGACCACAGGGTGCGGGCCAAGGCGGGAAGTGGTGGAAAGACAGGAAGGAGGGTGGGGCTAGTGACAAAGGGCCATGGCGCAGGATGGTCTGGGTGTGGCCTGAAGGGTGTCCACAGCGCAGACGTGGGCAGGACGAGACCTGCGGGGCCAGGCCAGCAAGGGACAAGACACCGCAGGTGGGGGGAGGCCATCGCAGGGTCTTGGGCAGGAGGGGCATGCAGACATGTTTTAGAGAAGTCCCACAGGGGCTGTGCAGTTGGGGAGGAGGGAGGACTGCCTTCAGGGATCGGGGTATTGCTGTCGGGCAAGCGTGTGGCCTTCTCCGGGCAAGTGACGGGCCGGGTCCCTCTCCCCATCTTCCCCACTCGGCTGTCTCACTGTGCTTGCTGAGCCCTGCTCACTGAGGACGGGGCTCTGCAGACTCTCCTACTCCCTCACGGGTCAGCTCATGGCCTGCCGCCCAGCACTCATTCAGTAAATGGTTGAACCCCACTCCTGAGCCACAGGGCAAGCTGGAAAGACCCCGAGAGACCACGGGAAGGGGAGGTTCTTCCTCTAGGGAGAGACCAGTGCGAAAAGCCAGGCTGGGGCACGGCAGGTGCCAGGAAGAGCAAAGAGAGCCTTGGCTGAGACCCAGGAGTGGAGGGGACCCCAGAGGAGGGCCTCAGGATAGAGAGGCGAGTGTGGCACACACTGGCGTGAGTGTGGCCCCGGCAGGGTGTTGGGGGCCCCCCGGAGAGATATTTCTGGAGGACTGGCGTCAGGCTGGGAGTTTCAGGTTTGACACAAGCCCCAGAGAATCTGACACCGGCCCAGGGCAAGAACTCCCTCGGCAGCATTCTGATGGGTCTGTCTGCCGGTCCTGCGACGAGACTCACTCCCTCCAGAGGGGACCTGTGCCGACTTCACTCACTCCTCGACCCCTGCCCAGGCTCCCAGCTGCAGACCAAGGGGATGGTGACGAGGCCCCCACACGAGAGGTGGAGTCAGAACTCCAGCTCTGGGTAGGGGCACTGGGGGAGGCTCCCAGGGAGGCTGACATCCGGAAGGCAAGGATGAGCGGGTCGGGTGGGAAGAGGGTGTGGCATTCCAAACGTGGGAACACAAAGGCCCGGCCACGGGAGCAGCATCTAAGACCTGCGAGGACTTCGAGGGAGGAGGGTGGGCGATGGACCTGCATAGCGGGCTTAGCCACATGCCGATGAAAGACCCTACCCCGACTCAAGGGCCCGGCTCTGCCCTGGGGGCAGTAGGGAGTCACGGAAGGCTTCAGAGCAGGGAGTGACGGGGTTGGAGCTGCCCCTCTGGAACAGTCCCGGCATCCAGCGGGAGGGTGCACAAAGGGCAAACGGGGGGCAGGAGAGAGCTTCTGTGGGAGAGGGGGTGCACGACCTGAGTTAGAGCAGGGGTGACGGGGAGAAGGGAACGGGTCTGAGAGAGCCGGAGTCTGCCCTCCCCTCAGGCACAAGGAGGCCAAGGGTGCTCCTGCGTCTGCTCCTTCTGTGACAGGTCCCAGACCCCTTTCTGCTGGGCAGTCCCAGGGCAGTCCCCAGACGTTATGGCACGGATGCCCACCTTTGTTGTTGGGCCCAGCCCCGTAGGCAGAGAAGCCTCTCCTCCAAGGGCTGGCTCCCCCACCCCCCAGGCGGCCTGTCTGTTCGGAGCCAGCTCAGCAGGAAGCTGGCCATAACCCAGGACAATTAGAGCTCGTGACTTTGTACCCAACACAGAGCACGCTTGGGGACCAGAAGCTGGAACAAAGATCCTGGAGGCGGTGCGAGGCCTTCCCCTGTCACCTGTGCCCGACCACAGCCCGGCTCTGTGGCTTCTGTGGGCTCCCGGCCCAGAGCTCTGCCTGCTGGGGCCCAGGCCTCTCGTTGGCCCGGAAGAACAGCCACTCAGGCCCCCTCTCACCAATGTCTGCTCCCGCCCACCCCAAAGTTCCCGGGAAAGGCTCAGAAGGTCACCACCTACATCTCTGAGTGACTCAACTCCAAGTGAGAGGGAGCCTTGGCTCTGTCGGATGTGCTGTGTGACTCTAAGCAGGGCCCTGGCCCTCTCTGGGCCTTATTTTCCCTGTCGGCACGCTGCACAGATGGCCTCAGACGCTAAGGGCCATCCGACCCCAGGGCCAACAGCAGCGGGTGGGGGCTGATGGCAGCCCCCCTACCCCGTTCCCATCATGGCAGCTCCCCTGTTTGTTCCTGGGTGGGCCCCGCCCCATGGGGCCTGGCCCGGATGAGGTAACGTCTCAGGACTCAGGGCTTGGGTGCGTGAGGCAGAGGATCCCACAAAGCCGCATTGTCTCGGAGCCCCAGGGCACCCCCAGCAGAGCACGTCGCAGGCAGGGTAGAGGACACCCAGATGGGCTCCGGTGGAGCGCCCGGGGCAAGGCCTTGGACCCTCCGGAATCTCAGCTTCCTCAGGCATGGAAGAGGGGCAGTGATCGGTCCCTGAGACGACCTCAGGCGAGGACGGCCGGGCAGCGCTCTGTCAGCCCCCAGAGTGCTGTGGCCCCAAGCACTTGTGGGGCACGGTGGGGTGGGTGCTAGGCCGGGGCAGACCTGCCGGTGCCCTGCCCGCACCCCCTACTGGGCCTCCTATGCTCACAAAGATGCAACCTGACCCCATACCAAGCTGCTGCCGCGGGCCCCACGTGGGCCGGTGGCCAGCCAAGGGGACAAGCTCAGTCCCCTGCCACAGCAGCGTGGGTCACTTGGGCTCTGGTCCGACATAGCTCCAGTCCCAGCTGGGCCTCCTAAGCCTCAGTTTGCTCAGCTGGAAAGCGGGCCACCCAGCCTTCTGCTTCAGGGCTGCTGTGAAGCCTGAGGATGTGTGTGTGTGTGGGGGGGTGAAGCAAGGTGCCCGGGGCTCAACGGGTGCTCCACAAATGTGAGGGTGTGACAGCACGGGCAGTGCGACAGGGACGTGACTCCTTCTGCTCATGGAGGGCAAGAGGGGATCAACGGGGAGGACCAGAACGTACCTAGAATGTTGTGGGTCAGCCCAGGGAGGCCAGGACCGGAAGCCAGGATATGATGGTCGGGGGGCTCAGCGAGGGATGTGACCAGCCCACGGTCTCCTGGCCGGTGGGGTCCAGCCCCCAGCTGTCCCGTGGTGGCCTCTGCAGGGGCCTGCTGGCATCGCCTGGGCCCAAGGAGGAGCCGGGAGGCCCAGAGACACATCCTGACCAGGCCTGGCTGTTGACAGTGAGATCGGCCTGGCTGGTGACAGCCAGATCAGCCTGCTTTGTGGACTGTAGGGGACAGAGAGCCCATGTCCCCGTGGTCTGGGCAGCCAGCCAGCCTCTGCTCTCCTCTAAAGGGCCTGATTCACTCTCTGTCACGGGGACTGGGAGCTACCCTCACCCTCGTCTCTCCGGGCCGTCATGAAGCTGGGGACAGGGACAGGACAGCGCTGAGCCAGCCCAGCTCCAGGACCTTGACGTTGGAGGGGATCCTGGCTCCTCCCCCAGGCTGGGTCGCTCAGCCCGGGCACTGATGACATTCTGGGCCAGGTGATGTCCAGTTGCAGGGGCTGCGCACTGCACATGGCACATTTAATGGCATCCCTGGCTTCTACCCACCAGACGCCAATAGTCCCCAGTTACAATCTGGGGTCCCAGTCACAACCACTGAACATTGACAAACGGCCCAAGCCAGGCAAACCCCGCTTGTTTGGGAAGCACTGCCCACCCCCTGAGCCCATTACAGAGCCAAGCCAAGGTCAGAGACGTCTGGACAGCAGCGGGGAAACCCTGGGCGCCAGACTGGGCCAAGGCTGCCCTGGCCGGCATGGACCCTGAGCCACAGGCTGAATCCCTGCATCTTCACCAGGGTGGCTGGAGTTTCCTCATTCACCACACAGAGGTCCGGCCTGAGCCCAGGCAGCTGCCGGTTTTTCCAGTTTGGCGGCCCAAAGCCGACAACCTTTTCCGAATAACCAGACATCTCGCTGCTCCGGTCCTGTCTCAGCCGTGAGGCTCGAGGCCCAGCCCAGCTTCCCCTAGCTCCCCCTGCCTCTGGGGCATCCGTCAGCCCTCAGTCTCACCCCGAATGTGACTGGGTCACCTGTGGGGCACTGCACCCCGCGGGGACCAGAGGGCTGGGTCCTCTTCTCTGGCCCTGTTCTCTGTTTATAACATGAGGCGCTCCTTCCCACACCCCCTGCCTAAAGGAGTCAGGTACCAGCGGGCCAGCAGGCTGGGGTGCCTGGGGACGACACCTGGGACCCTCACACCTGGGAAGGTGCTGGTGCGTGGCCTTCCACCTCCCCTAGAAAGCACGAATGGGCCTGACCCAAATAATGCCGCGGCTATTTGCAGAATGTCCTGCGGGAGCTCAGAGCTCAGGAGGCACGAGGCTGGGGCGGGGTGGTGGGCGGCCTGGAGAGGAGGGGGTGAGGGCGGCCCCCAGCCAGAACACGGCTGGAAGCGGGAAGCCCCTTAGCTCTTGGGCCCGAGCTGGGGTCTCCAGCAGAGGGCAGGGAGAGTTCATTACTGAGCCCCCTGTCCCCACATGGCTTCCTTTACTCTTCAGAGCCGCCCTACCCAATAAATGGGGGAGAGTCCCATTTTTCAGATGAGGAAACTGAGGCCAGAAAAGATTCAGGATCTTCGCCCAGGGTCACGGTGCAGGTGGCAGGGCCAGGGCTCAGTCCTGGCTCCCGGCACTGCCCAGACCTGTGCCCGACACCCCCAGGGTCACAGGGATGACGCCACCAGGCACAAACGACCCCGGGCCCGTAGCAGCTGAGGACAGGTCACTGCAGAGCTGGGCCGGGGTGGCCGGCGGCCGAGGGCAGGCCCAGGGATTACTGGCAGAGGAAGTGCTCCTGAGACAGGTCCAGGCCCAGCCGGCCCGCGGGCAGGGAGGTAGAGCGAGCAGGCAGGCCCTCGACTAGGTGACACCTGGCCAGGGCCGGGCGCCCGGGGGTAGCCCCTGGCCACCTGCCCAGGCTGTGGAGGGGGCGGGCCCAACGGCAAGAATGAGGGGGTCGGGGTCACCCGTCTTTCTCATGAAGGGGCCCGCCCCTCCGTCACTGCAGACCGCGCTAAGTTCCCCAGGCCAGAGACCCTCGTTAGAGCTGCCCCGCCCATGCTTCCGGCTATGGCCTCATTTCAAGCTAAAGTGTTGGGGGAAGGCCGCACACCGCACCCTCCCCTGCCCCAGGCCCGGGTTTACAACTTGTTATTGCCAGCAGCGGCGTAACTCCCCTTAGCGCACGGAGTGCTTTTATAACCACTGTCTCCTCTAATTTCATCCCCAAACAAGCCCATGAGGCATCATTACGGCCACGAGGCGCTGGAGGCTCAGACAGGGGGAGCCACGTGCCCGAGTCCCACAGTGGGTGGGTCGGCACGGCGAGCCCCTCTCCCCCCTGGTCTGTGCCAGCTTCTCATTACTGACGGTCAGGTTTAGCCGCTGACTCGGCGCAATGCCTCTGGGCAAGTCACAACCTCCCTGAGGCCTCAGTTTCCCCATCTGCTCCGCAGAAGCCAAGTCTGGGTGGCCCTCAAGGCCCAGCCTGGGCATCCCAGGCCCCGGGTGAAGCTGTGCAGCTACAGCAGATTCTGAGCACCCCCCCTTTCCTGATCACACTCGGGGGGCGAGCGGGCAGTGGGGGGCAGGAGCCAACCTCCCAGACCCTGGGGCCGCATTCTCAGCCCAGTCCCGCCTGCCTCTCACTTTCCGGGAGCTCTGAACGCTCTGAGCAGACTTAGACTTGAGACTTCCCCGTGAAGACACACGAGACAGGGGTGAGGCCAGTCCCGGGTTCAGACCCCGCTCGGCGCGGACAAGCCCATTCCCTGCGTCTTCATCCCACCCCAGGCACACGCGGGGGCTGAGCCACGTGACTCGTGTAAAGCATCCACGGGGCTCGGAGCAAGGGGGCAGGGCGGGTGGGCCCGGAGCTTCTCTGATCTGCCGCCCACAGGACAGAGGCTTCTGTAAGTCACCTTTCAAAAGACACCTTCCCTACACCCTGGACCTCTCCAACGTGAGCTGTCTGCCCCGGGAGTCGATTCTTGGTGCTAATTACACGGCGGGCAGCACGCTCGGTGAGCGTGGGGCTTGGGGTCAACCCACCAGGGAGACCACATAAAAATGTCCCAACAGCCACAGACTCGCCGCCCGGAGAGCTCATACCCACTTGAAAGGGCTCGGCTGGGATGGGTGGGCATACCTGACGAATACTGACAAATTACAGGCACGGGAGCCCAGCCCCTTGTTAACCAGCCCGGCGTCACCCCTTCTCTGGGGATCGTGTTCGGGTCACAGCCCAGAAGCTCGAGGAAATGTGACCCATCAAAAGCTGGGGCTCGGCCAGGGAGCTCAGGTGCCAGCCCCCACTCGCCTTACGCTTAACTTACTGGCCGCGAGTGACACTGGGACAAGGGCCTCGATTTCCTCATCTGTAAAATGGGTACAACTACCCTATCCCACTGGGTCGTCACGTGGGGTCAATAAATTAACCATGTCAAGTGCCTCGGATGGAGTGGACCCAAGCAAGATTCTGTGAAAGCATTCGCTGTCGTCATGTACACTGATCCGTACTCTTCTGGGGACCATGCCGCATACAGTAGGTGCCAAATGATAGCTCGGTGGAAGGAGGGCTCCTCCTGCCCCCAAATACGGGATCAAATGCAGGGTGTCGGAGTGGAAGAGCCCAGCCATAGTGGCCCATCTGGCCCTCTTCAGGACCACTGAGATCCCAGAGCCCAGAGAGAGGAGCTGATGAACTCAAGAACACAGAGCAAATCATTGCTAAGAATCCAGGTTCATCCTGATCCCTCCACCTCTGCTCCACGGTGTCCTTCCCTAGGAAGCCCTTTCTACCCTGCTCTCCCTCCTCCAATTTATTTCGACTCTGCAGCCATCAAGCAAGTCTTCCCTGACCTCAGCCCGAGGAAGCTGCTTCTGCTGGAGCCAGATCCTAAAACCGGCAGGTGGACATCATACAGACAGATTCTGGTTTAAGCCCAAGAAATCACTTCCTGGGAGTCAGAGCTCTCCAGAGAGGATGTGAGCTTCGGGAGCCTGGGTGGTGAGCACCCTGTCAGTGGAGGCATGCAAGCAAAGAAAGGTGATCAACATGGCCTGGGCTGCTCAGAGATCACACGTGATACAGCACCTCGCATCGGCTCCGGCCCTTAACCACCATTTATCTTATCTCTGACTGTCAGAGGAGGTAGCAAGCGTCCTGTCCCTCTGGGCGGCCAGGCCGAGGTCAGGGGACTACGTGGCAGGAGGCTCGAGGATGACTACACCCTCTGCGCCTGGCACGGGGCTCCATCCCTAGGAGGCAGGTGCTGCAAGTGTTTGCTGACCCACTAAGTGACCGCTCGGTCATTCCGGACCGGCCAGCTCACCTTGAGGTGCCCCAGGTGCATGCGGGCCCGCTCACACATGTGCAGAAAGTACTTGACGTTACTCTCGTCCACGATGATGTACACGGCCACCTTCCTCTTGAAGCCGGCGTCCAGCAGGTCCTTGAAGATGTCCACGTCGGTGAACATGTCCATGACCACGGCTATCACCTGCGAGACGGAAGAGACCAGGGCTGTTGGGCGACGCGGCAGCAGGGACAGGTTCCTCGGCAGGATGCACAGCCCTCCCCCCCACCCTCTCTGGGCACCCCTGCGGGCCCTGCCCCCAACCCATCCTCCCCCAGCCTCAGCACTGGGACTGGGCAGCAACGGGCAGGGGGCCTCTCTGGTCCCGAAGGTCTAGGGTTCGACACTTAGGGTATGAGATTCTCCATCAGTGGCCCAGACTGGACTTTTTGGAGCCGCGGGACTGGAGAAGCACACTCGGCAGGCCCCCTGTCTCTGGCACCCAAGATGACAGAAAACAAAGCCCCATATCCCGTCCAACGGGGCCCGTGGAGGGAGGAGAGAATGCCCGGGAGCCAGGCAGGGTCTGCGTCCTGAGGTTTGGGGGCATGCTGGGGCCAGCCCCCAGGGCGGCCGGCCTTCCTCGTGGGGATCAGGGCTCAGTGCGGGGGCGCCCCGTTCTGGTCCCTTCCCGGCCTGCATTCCTGAGCCAGAACAGCCCACACCATCACCTGCCGCCTCCCACCCTGGGATGCCGAGGTAGACCAGATGTGTCAACAGCCAAGAAGGCAGCAGCTGCCACAGGCGTTCTTGAGGTCACCTGTGCGTCCCCGGGCTGGCGCGGGCTCGGGCAGGCTTTCTGTCTGTCTGAACGGAGCCCAAACGAGCACGTGCGCTCTATCATGTGACGACGTCTGTCCCTGCAACAGCCAGCCTCCAGCCGCCTGGCCCTGGCTCAGGGTGGGGCCCCAGAGGTCAGAGTGCCTCTAGCCCAGGCCCCAGCCCCACGTGGGCAGTGACAGGCAGAGGGAAGAACAGGGTGGTTGGGATGAGCTCATCTGGCTTGAAGGATGGTCAGCAGACGCTTGGGATGGCTGGGGCTCAGTGACCATCTCTGGCCCTCCCTCTCGTCGCCCCCTCCTTGTGCTCCTGGGCAGCCGAGGGGAGGCTAACAACCAACAAACATCCGGCCCCTCCAGCCCTTCTAGACCAATGCCACTGCCCCATCCAGGGCCTGAGACTCGGCCTAATACGATGAGCTGGGGGTGGTCAGGCTAGAACCTACCAGGCCCGCTAGGAAGCCAAGTTCACCCCCACCCCACCCCACCCCCCCGGGAGGGTGGCCTGACAGGCTCCCCTCACTGGGACCCGTAGGCACAGGGTGAAGGACAGACAGCCCAGGGCCTACTGGGGAGGAGTTCGAGCACTCGGGTGAGCTCACCCAGCCGGCCCCTGCAGGCCCGTGTGGGCGCCTCCCTGCCCTGCCCTGCCCCGGACACGATCTGTGTGACCCTACGCAGACACCTAGCTTCTCCGGGCCCAGCTTTCTCTGTGGTCCTTCAGAGGCAGGGGAGCTGCAGTAGAAGGCAGGCTCCGTCTTGCCTGAGGCCCAGGATTCACTCCATTCTCTGGGGGACGTCCGCTCGATGGCTTTGGGTCTGAGGGCGCGGGTACAGTCCAGGCAGGGGCTAGGACAAGCAGGGGGAAGCCAACAGAGACAGATGTTGGGGCCAGTACAGGAGGCACCTTCTGACCCACAGTGAGGCAGGGGTCTTGATAGGGAGTGAGCTCCCCATCCCAGGAGGTGTTTAAGGAAAGGCCAGAGATTGCTGAGTGAGCAGATCAGACACAAGGGCAGCTGTGGACTTCACCAGTTGAGGTGGACGGGGTGGTAGCAGGGACTTCCTCGCTGGGACCCCACAGCCCCAGAGCCGGCCCTGGGAACCCTTTGGATAAGGCGCTCCTGGAGGCAAACAGCTTCACGTGCAGCCCTGGGAAGGGCGCAGCCAACACGTGTCTCCTTGGAGGCAGACAACGCATTGGCCCTGGCTCCGTCGTCACCGCTGTCCCCCCCAGATTGGTCAGGCCTGCCTCCAGGCCCCGCCCGCCGCGGCAGATGGGGACTTGCCCTGGGCCTGGGCTGGGGGACATGCCCCAGCAGGACCCACTCCTCGTGCGTCCTTCCCCACGTCTCCCTCTGGCAGGTAGGGGACTGGATGCAGCGGGGCTGGATCTGTGGGGGCCTGGCCCCACCAGAGTGGGTCCCTCCCAGGGGGTCCCGGGGCTGAGCACCAGCTCTCCCCAGGCTCGGGGTTCGGTGCCAAGAAGCAGTCAAAGGAGGGCCTGTAATAGGTGCCAGCTGATGCGGGGAGCAGGGAGGGGTGCTTGGCGCTCCCGAGGCACTGGGGTGATGCTGGAGGAGGGGGTCTGGTGCTCCGCATGGAGGAGCCACAGAGGGTTCTGGGAGGCCCCCTGTCCCGCACACTGTTCCCATTCTGCGCCTGGGAGAGCCGGGGCCAGACCCTCGAGGCTAGAACCTGGGTCTCGTGCTGCGCGACGGTGTAATGTTCGGTCCTCACACGCGCGGTGAGGCAGCGGTCGCTGCTCCCTCCCTTTTTACCGATGAGGAAACTGAAGCAGGGTTATGTGTTTGGGTGTTTGGGTGACCCAGCTGGCCCGTGACACTCTGACTTCATCCAGGGGGAGAACCCTCATTTGGAGACAGCACGCGGCCTGGTCTAAGCCGGGCCTTGGGGAGTTGCTGTCCACTGAGAATGTGACCCAGGGGTCTGGGGCGCGGGAACGAGGGACACCCGGGACAGGCCATGGCCCCTCCTGGGCCCTCGGTTTCGGTATCTGCCAAATGGGGTCCGGGTGATACCCGAGGGGAGCAAGGAGGCCCCATAGGGGCCCAGCCATGCAGCAGGTGAGGCTGGAGCAGAGGGAAACACGGCAGGGACCAGTATAGGCACGGAGCCTGAGCGCGCTTTAGACCCAAATGGCCCGTATATGCAACCTTCCAAGATATGTTCCTCCAGTGGTTCTCCGCATCCCCTTTTCCCACGCCCTCCCCAATCCGATTCCCTGCACGGCCTCCCATACCCCCACCATGGGCACTTCCATCGTCCAGGTGGTTACTGGGGGGACGTGATCAAGGGGGCAGCATCTGAGCCACAGAGGAGCAGCAGCTCCCCACCAAGGCTGCGGTTCCCAACGGACACAGCCTGAAGCCTCACGATACCTCCTGCTGGTGCCGATGGCATGGGTGAGGGGCGCTGTTGTCCCCCCGTCCCCCCAACCCTCCAGAGCAGTCTGGGCCCGTGGACAAGGGCAGTGCGGGCCCAGGGTTGGAGCTCGGGGCTCCAAGCCAGGGTCCCGGTCTGCGTGAGCCGTGTGTCTCTCTGGGTCTGTGCTGTCATCTGCAAAATGGGGAAGGGGATGTGAGGTCCAACCTGGCCTGCAGTTCCTGGCCCCCCCGGCGCTCTTCCATGGATTCCTGTGACCACAGAGTCTACTCCTGGAGCAGAAGTGTGCTCATGGGCCCAGTGGGTAGGGGGAGGAAACACTGGGGGAGGGAGGGCAGGGGTGAGACGGCCCACGGGTTCCACACACAGCCGGGAGCCCTGACCCCACTGACTTGGCCCTGAAACACCAGGCCTGGAGTCGCGCTCCCAATGGCTCTCTGCCACTGGGGGCACGCACCACGTCTGCGTTTCTGGAAAGGCCGCAGCACCGGCCTGGCAACTGAGAGCCAGGTCAGGGTCCAGTAGGCCCCCACCTGGAGGTCCCCCTCTGACACCTGCCCTCCCCTCCCTGGCCGTGCACTTGCGTGGAGGAGGCTCAGAGTGGGGCAGTCCTGGTCTCTCCCTTCCAAGTGCTCCGGAGCAGACACGCCCTACCCACCCACCTAGAAGCAGCCAAGGAAACAGGGCACGAACACACAAGGCCCCGGCCCTCCGTGGGCCTCGTGTCACCACCTGCAAAATGTCAGAGCTCTGGGGCTGTCACGCTAAGGCCCCGATGGACACCCAGATGGTGGAGACAGGGGCAACAGACTGTCCTGGGAAGACGCGGGACCTCAGGCCAGAGCATCCGTCTCCCCAGGGGGCGGTAACGAGGCCCCCCTGCACAGCTGCTGGGGGGCAGAGTGGATTAAGGCAGGCACAGAGCCCGCTCGGCACCTCCCCATCGCACCAACTGGAGTCCCGGCCCCCACCTGACCCACGGCACCCTCCAGGGTGCACAGGCCAGGAATCATCGCTCACCATCTCCACTGCCCTCTGTGCCGGCTGGGAGGCCAGTGCCGCCTGGTAACTCATGGGGACAACACAGAGAACGCTGTGCGCTGTCCTAAGGTTTCAAACGACGGTCATCAACATCCTGGACTCAACTTCCACTTCCGGCCACAGCAGAATAAGAGAGCCTACACTAACCCTCCTGCCTTAACCATCAAACAAAACAAAACAAAACAAAACAAAACAAAACAAAACAAAAAAAACTCACAAACGCCAGGCAAGATCTATGAAACCCTAGCCTACGGGACTGCAGCAACCACAGTGCTCCTCGAGGGAAGGAAAAAAGTGAGATCAGCCTTGAGATCGCCTCAGCTATCGTCGAGCCGCAACACGGGGAGGGGCCATGGTGGAGTCCAGCAGTCTCCCCGAGTCAAGGAGACCGGGTGTGCCCAGAGCACCATCGCCAGAATGTTTGGGATGGAACACCGGAGGAGAGAGGGCTGCAGAGAGCAAACACCAGGGTGTCCCCTTGAACCTTCAGCTGGTGACCGAGCATCACATGCACAGAAGAGACCACCCAGGCTGGGGCAAAACTGCTGGAAAGTGGTGGCAGGAACGGTCACCAGTGCTCACGCAGGACGCAGGAGTCATTTACATTCCCCTTGGCTAAAGTGCAGAGCCCTCTAGAACTCAGGGCCTGCGGGAGAGTCCTCAGAAGGGTTTTACCTTAGTGGTGGGCAAATAAGCCCTAGACCAGAGACCAACAATCTTTTTCCGTAAAGGCTACATGGTAAATACTTTGGGCATTGCAGGCCAGCATGTGGTCCATGGTCCAACTCCTACCCTGGGCTAAATCTGCTCCGGTCCTACTAATAAAGCCTAAAAACACCAAACTGAACCTCAAGATGTGAAACTAGTAACAATTAAGATGAAAAACACACTGGATGGGCTGAATACCAGATTAAACACCATAGAAGAAAAGATGAGTGAACTTGAAGACACATCAGTAGAAATGATTTCAACCGACCCATGGAAAGGGACTCATCAGTTGAGCTGGGCGGGGAGGGGGGGTAGTTCACCGAGAGAATCTAGGATATATAAAATTGGAGTCTCAAAAGGTATCGAGGTGGAGAAGGCATGGAGAAGACAGAAAAATGTTTGAAAAAATAATGTCCATAAGTTTTCCACATTTGAAGAAAACTATCCATCCACAGTAGGAGACATTCAGTGAGTTCCAAGCAGAAGAGACAGGAAGAAAACCTCACCACCGCACATCAAAATCCCATCATTTAAAGCCAGTGAGAAAAAGAAAATCTGAAAAGCAGCCAAAGGGGAAAAGACCATTACCTAATGAACAGAGATAAGTAGACTTCTCTGCAGAATCATCACAAGCCTGGGAATAGGGGATCAACATCTTCAAGGTCCTAAATGCAAAAGTAGTTACTCTGGAATTCTCTACCCAGAGATAATAGCTTCCCAAACCAAAAATGAAATAAGGACTCTTTCAGACCTACAGAAGCCAAGAGAATTCGTCCCGGGCAGACCTGCACAGCAGTTATCACCAGCTCCCGTACACGTGGGGGCTGAGACTCCCAAGGACTGCAGTCATCTCCCTGGGGGAGGCACAGGCTCCTCCCCCTCACTGGAAGGGCAGAGTTACTCTCCTACCCCCTTATATACCCCCTGCCTCCTGGCTGCAGTGCCTCTATCTCCCAGGTCCTCGACATGGCCCTGCACCCCTCCCCTCCTGTGGTGCTAGCAAGATTAAGGAGACTGAAAGGCCTAGAAGGTTCCCCAGGCACTGAGGAGGACTCCTGGGAGCCCCTGGCCCAACCTGGGGTGGGGTGGGGGGGGATGTTTCTCCTGACTTCTGGCACTCTCCAAACCAGTTTGCCCATCCTCTGGGTTCCAAAGGCCTGTCCCCGAGGGAACAGCCTGGTGGTCCTGCCTCCCAGGTAGGGAGTCTGTGTAGGTCATTAACACCTGCTGACCCAAGCCAGGGGCAGGATAACTAGGTCAGTTTTCTGGCACTCATGCAAGTGTCCCTTTTCCAGGGACTAAGCAGAGGCAGCAATGACCACTCCCATTGTCCAGGGAGGGAGTCCCTGTCCCAGGGCCACACGGTCACGGTCAGCTGGTGACAGAGGCCTCCTGCTTAGGGCTCTTGCCCTGGTGGGGATCCTGTGTACGTTCTAGCTGACTCCCCACCCCCCATGGCTGCCCCATAGGGCCCACCCTGGGTCCTAAAACAAATTCCTGACCATCAGCTCTGCGCGGAAGGTAAATGTCCCAGGGCCTCCTGGCTCTGCCACTCCTTCCCGGGGTGGCCCGAGGCACGACAGCCTCAGCTTCTCTTCTCTGTCACATGGGGGGTGCGACGGATAACCCAAGTCTCTCCCCTCTGACAGGCGTCAACCCTGGCGCCTTCCCCACCCTCTGCACTATTAAAACAGAAGCCTCATTAAGGCCAATTAAAGGAGGCTCGGGCCTCCTGAGTGCCAAATGGCTGCAGCAGGATGGGGTCAAGAGGCACATACTGGTCCCGCCCAGAGCCCTCTATCCGGGGGCCCAGCCCAGCCCACAGCGTGGGCCCTGCCCTGACTCTCCAGCCTTCCCCAGATAGACATCGGCCTCCTCACCAAGGCTCAGGAATGCTGCAGGGGAAAGGGACCCGGCAGAGGGTGGGGGAGGGCTGTCCTGTGACCCGGGCTGCGCCTGTGGATGAGCCGGAGAGGACAGGCCCCGCACCCTTCCCCACCGGCCCCAAGGGGCCTCCGAGTCCTGTGACCTTCCAAGCCTGCAGGCACAACCTCTGGCCAACCAGACCCCCACATGGTCATCAGTGAATGGATCCGGCAGAGGATTTTCAAATAGGAAAATCTCACACTCATTAACTGGAAAATCTATAAAACCCTCAGGTTTCCCAGGGTCCGGGAGTGACAGACGCTGTGGTGTCACTGAGCTTCCTAATCCCGTGGGAGGACTGGCTTGGAAAGGACTTGCCTGAGGTCCCACTGAAAGCCTGCAGCCCCTGGGCCATCTGCTGCCCATTGGTCTCTCCCGCGTGCCAGCAAGCCCCTGCTTGAACTCCTCCAGGACGGGGAGCTCACTACTTTGCAACCCAGACTATTCCCAGAGCGAGACTGTTGGGAGAGAGGGGAGGAAGGAAGGAGAAGGAAGAGAGGACGAATGCACCACACCGCACTCTCTCCACTCTGACGCGGGCGTTGGCATCACCGTGGCAACGAGGAGGCAGGAAAAGAGGGCCAGAGGGGCGATGTGACATCCTGGGGCAGCCCGGCTAGGTATAACAGCAGGGCGGAGGCTTGGCCGTGGGTCTGTGTGGTCTGGAAGTCCCTCCTCCCACCTCCCTGCTCTGCATTTAGCCTGGGAAGATGCCTAAGCTTGGAGAGCCATCAGAAGCCTCGAAGGAGGCAGGCCGGAGCCTGCCGGGACGGAGGGCAGGGTCCTGGAGCGGAGCACCCTCAGATCACTCAGGCGCTTGTGGACCCTCACCACTGTTACTGTTGCAAGCAAGCATCCAATCCCCATTTTGTAGATGAGGAAACTGAGGCCCAAGGCCACTCAGCAAAGCGGGTGGCGGAGCTGCACAGGAGAACCAGGGGACTGGGAGAGGACCGGGCCCCTCTCTGCTGGCCCGGGGGGAGGACCCTCGGCCTCAGGATGAGCCTGCCGAACCCGGGAGACCAGGAGTGCCATGTAGGCCCGCCAGACCAGAGGCCCTCAGGTGAAGGCCAGCAGGCTCTGCCCCCTCTCAGCGCCCTAACCTCAGTATCCTCACCTGGGACATAACTACACAATAGTGTCGTGGGAGGGAGGGCCGTGCCAGCGGCGGGGAGGCTGCCCGTCCCAGCACCGGCTGCAGGAGGCGGGCGGCGTGCGCCCGACCCCGAGCCGCGGGCCCTCCTTCCTGGCAGAGCTGCTCCTGGCTCTCCTCAAACTCTCAATTAGGACGCAAACGCCGTTGGGTAGGAAGCCTTTGGAGAGGACGGAGCTGACAGCTGGGATTACGTTATCAGATGGTTCCCCACCTGGCAGGTGAGAGCCCTGGGCCCGGGCTGAGAACTGCGGGAGCAGGCACGAGCCCCTCCCCGGCTCCGTGGCGTGAGCCTGGGCCGGGCCGCTGCTCCCTCTGGGCTCTAGCACGCGCCCTGCAAACAGCTCGACGGGCCTTCCCCGGGGCTCTAGCGGACAGCCTGGGTGCCAGCGAGCTCAGGGGCAACCAGAGCCCTCCCTCTTGCTCCAGGGGGACCCGCAGGGGTCTCAGCTCCCTGGCGCCCTGTTCTCTCCAGTCCCGCTGTGCTCACACTTCTACCCCGCCACCCCCCACCCCTCAGGAGAGCTTGGTGTCTGGGAGCCTGATGGGGACAAGGAGCCTCATGAAAGGGCTTTTACTGTCCTGAGTCAAGCTGGGGGCAGCAGCAAGGCGCCAATGCTCCCATTAGGGGCAGGGCCCAGAGAGGACAGCCGAGATGCCGCTTTCCCCGGGGGACAAGAGGCTCGGAGCCCGCAGACTGAGGTTCTGGGCCCAGCTCCTCCAAAGTGCCTGCCCTCTCTGGGCTCCACCGAGCCTAGGGCTCCTCATCTGCACTGAGGAGGCAACACATCCTTTGTGCAGTTGCTGGGAGGATCCCAGCACAGGTAAAGTGCCCGCTCAGCACCTGGCATACGGCTGGCATTTAACGAATGCCTCATTAAGCTGCTTTTATTCTCCGGGAGCCAAGCCGTGAGCCAGGACGTCAGCGTGTGAAGGCAGGCGAAAACACTGTGGGGTTCATCAGGCACCAGGAAACCTGCTTCCAGTCTCCTCCTGCTGTGTAGCCCGGGGCAAGACACTGAACCTCTCTGGGTCTCTGTTCCCAAGCCCGGGTCTGGCAGGCGTGAGAAATGGGTTCTAGTCCAGCCGTGCTCCCTCGTGCTCCCTCGTTGTCCTCACCTGTCAACCATTCACCCCTAGCGCAGGGACCTTCCCTGGACTGTCGGGGGCTGGCGAAGGGGTCCCGCTAGGGTCCTGCCGAGGGCCCTGCCCCCCAGGCCGTGGACGGGGTTGGGAGGGCAGCCCAGCCTCACCCCCCTCTCTCTCGGAGGCTGCAGGGGAGCGAGGCTGGGGCTCATCCCTCCTAGGCATGATGCTACAGGCCCGGCCTCTGGTATGCAGCTAGAACCCTGAAGCAGGTTTTTCCCCGGGGAGATCACAGGTCCCGGGGAGGTGGAGGGGTTCCATCTCAGAGACGTGGGGCCCACCCGGGCTGGAAGACAGCTCACAGAGCACAAGTTCCCTGCTCAGCATACGGTCAGCCCCAGGACCCCCTGGTCTCCTCTCCCAGAAGAGAATCGCAGGGCAAATGGGTGTCAGAGCTGAAGGTACCCTTAACAATCGTCAATGCCCATACCCATTTTACAGATGAGGTGACTGGGGCTCCGAGAAGAGCTGGGGCTTGTCCCGGGTCCCCCAGCGGTGGAGGCAGGGCAGGGACCCCGGGCTCCCGGTCCTGGGGCCCACTAGTTTCGTTCTCGTGTTTTGGCAAAGGGGTAGTTCAGCAGCCATGACGGGAACACAGCCGCTCCCTGGCGGCCACACCGGGGCTGGGGCGGGCTGAGTGTGCGCTGCGTCACTTCCCTGCCCCAGGGTCTGCCTGCTGTGCGGCCAGGCCAGGCGGAGGAGGAGGTGGTGGTGGGCCGGGCCGCCCTGAGTCAGCACCAGCAGCCCCAGCCCAGGTGCCCTGGCAGGCAGGGGCTCAGTGTTCATGCCAGGCAACTGGACAGCGGGCTCCCCATCCCAGGCCTGGGGAGAGGGGGGTGTTCTCCCCACACTGCTGCTGGGGGGGTGGGGTGCGGGCCAGAAGAGGACGCGGGGGCGAAGGGAAAGATGTGATTCACGGGGAGAGATAAGAGCTCCCGGTGGCGGCGGGCGGGCAGGCCGGGCAAAGCACCTCGTCAGCATGGGCCGTCAGCATCCATCAGCGACACGGCCCAGCGCCGAGCATGGGAAGTTGCAGGCGCAGGGGCACGTGGGAGGCTTGCAGGCAGCGTGGCTGGGCTGCCCCTCCCTGCCCTGCCTGTCACTGTGTTCTGTCCAGGCCAGAATGGGCAGGGGACCCGTTCTGGAGTCTAGGGACGACAACAGGCCTGGTCCCCACCCCTCCACCCAACAACTCGCTAGGTGACATCGGCAGGGACAAACCAGTCGGGCCTTAGTTTCTACATCTGGAAAATGGGCAGATCCCACTACCTGAAATTACCAAGTGCCTGGCGCTCGACCAGTAGTATTGTCATTATTGCCCGCCCCCGCACACACGCCATGCTGGCCTCGGGTCCCTGATGGACATGACAGGGGAGCACAAGGTCTCGGAAGCAGCGGCATGGCTCACCATGACGCCGTGCAGTTTGAACAAGTCCCCGTTCTCTGCGCTGTCATCTGGAAGACCCCAGACCCTCCTGCTGGGAGGGGGCGGTCTCAGCAGTGGGCCCCCATTCTCAGAGGGGTCGGGGGGCCGTGCCGATGGGAGTACGCACGGACCAGGGTTCCAACCCAAAACGGACCTCCCCTTGGCCATGTCCCCCTGAGACAGGCAACGCCAACAACCTGGCCTGGCTTTTGTGGGGAGGAAATGAAGTTACAAGAGGCCCAGGGGACTGAATGGGAGGGCTGGGTCTCAGCCCAGGCTGCAGACAGGTGGGGAGGATGCCCTGATGCCCAGCCTGGCCCCGGGTGGCCCTATCTGGCCCCGTCACTGGGCCAGGCCATCAGTCTTCCTGTCTGGGGCAGATTAGATGGGCTGGCCTTTCCCATGCCGAGCAGGGATCTGGTGTCGGTCTCCTTCCTACTCCTGGTGGGGAGGAGAGGGGTGGAGGAGAGGGAACCCTGGCACAGCAACCCGGGCCTCAGTTTCCCCATTTTTAAAAAAGGGGTCCTGGGACCCCAACAGGCCCTCCCAGAAGACTGGGTTCCACGACCTCAAGTCAGACATGACGTCAGCTGCCCCTGCCTACCCCCTGACAGGTGTGGGGCGGGTTAGCGCAAGAGCCACGAAGGCCTCCTTCCTCCTCCCCCCTTCCCTCCTCTTCCTGAAACTCTTCCTCACTCTGGTCATCTGATTCCATCTTCACAACAGCCAAAGACGCAGCCCCAGCCTCCCCTCCACTTTGTACATCGGAAACCCGAACCCCAAAGCTGCCTGGGATCAGGCTGAGAGCCAGGCTCCGAGACACCGGCTCTCCTACTCTGCCAGCCCCCTCGGGCTCAGGCACGCCACCTTTCTAGAAACCTAACCCGTGGCCACCTTGTCAGCTCCTGACCCACTTGTGGTTTCTCTGCCTACCAGTCTTCTCAGGCTCTGTCAGCCAGGATGCTCCCCAAAAGCCAGCGTTCTGGGCTCGTGTGGTCCGCTGCCCCACTCCGGGCCTGGTGAAGGGGTAGACTCTGCTAGAAATACCTCCACCGGCACAGACATTGCTAATCACTCACCACCCTCTACTGAACTCAGGCTTGGCCTCAGAACCTTTCTTAACACCGCTGACTCGGGCAGGCTTTATCAGTCAGGGCGAATGTGCTCTGAAACCATGGAAAGGCACGACCCTGCGGCAGGAAGACACGCCAGCTCATGGCCCGGCTCGGCAGGTGGTGAGCAGCCCTTCTCAGGATGTGTGTCAGTGCGTCGGCTGAGAATGACTACCCACACCAGAGACACCGCCGCTTGCGGCAGGAATTGAGAAGAAGCAACGCTGGGGGTCCCTTTGCTGCCAAAATTCAACCCGGATGGCAACCCGAAGCTGACTTCACTGTGCTTCCATCCCTGCCCCTAAATCCCAGCCTGGGAAGAATCTGCCCTTACAAAACTTACAAAGAGGCTCAGAGAGGGCGAGCAAGTCACTCTCCGTTGCCCAGCGCAGCCAGGAAATAGACACATTTGAACTCGGACCTCCAGGCCAGCCTCAGATGGACCCAGGCTCATGTTTAGTCTCCGTGCCTCCTCCAGCACCCAAGAAAAGGCACACCAGTGTCTCATGGTGTGCGTGAGAGCGTCCTGCTTCCCAGGTGTGAATCAGAGCCATCTCGAGGGACAGTAAGTAAGAGAAAACCCCGAGATTCCTCCCTGCCCCACCCCAATCACAGCACTTTCTTCTGGGGAAGCTGCTTGCCGGCTCTGGGGCAAATCAGAACGCGCCCACCCCCCAACAATGCACAAAGGTCCCTTGAGATGGCAAATCAGAATGCGCCCACCCCCCAACAATGCACAAAGGCCCCTTGAGCAGCCCATGGTCACCTGCCAGAGGACCCAGGGACCCTAATCCTGTGCAAAGACACTGAGGAACCCGAGAAGGACAGGGTTGGAGGCAGCCTGGGAGGCAGCAAAGAGAACCATGGGGGACCCCCAATACCATCTCCATAAGTGGTGCTGTGAGCAGAGATGCTGGGGGCTGGCTCAGGCCCACGGGGCCAGCTTCCCCTTGGGGGACCCCCGCCCCGCAGCTGGCTCACCTTCTGGGCCTGACTGATCATCTTCCGCACCACCTCTTTGATGTGGGCCTGCCCATCGATGGGGGGCTGCATGTAGACGCTGGCCCGGGTCACACCACGGTAGGCAATGGTGTCGGGCCAGCCCAGGTCCAGCTGCGGGATGGATCGGTCAGACTTCTGAGGCCAGTACTCCAGAGAGGGCAGGGGCTCGGCCTCGGTGGGGTCCACCCCTGCCCTGCTGGCCTCCTCGCTGTCGCCAACGCCATCGTCCTCAGGCCCCCTGGGCCGGCTGGCACCCCTCGGGTCCTCGGAGCCTGGGTCATACACCTCAATGGTCTCCAGGATGCGCTTGAGCTCCAGCTCCGACAGGAAGTCCCGAATGTTCTCCCGCTTCAGCACCTCATAGAAAGCCTCTCTCCCGCTGGCCACCAGGGCCTCCAGGGCCAGCCGCTGCTCCTCGCTGTAGAAGAACTCCGGCTTGGACTCGCTGGAGCGCCAGTTGACGTGGCTGTCGTCCAGACACTGCACCTGGGAGAAGGCCATGTTGCCACTGCCCCGACGTCGCTGGTGCCCGGTGGGCGGGCGACAGAGCACTCACTCACTGGTCAAGGATTAGGCTCGGAATTCCGGCGCGCTTTGGGGTTCCACCAGTGCCTCGGCGACTCTGCCCATAGGGAGCCTGCGGGAGAGCCCAAGTGAACGCAGAGGTCAGGTCAGGGTGCAGGCGGGACCGGGGAGGGGCGACAGGGCGACAGGGCGGGGGTGGGGCGGCAGTGGGCGAGACGGCGGGGCGGGACCCACGCCTGGGCGCGGTGCGCCTCTATCAGTAGGGGCCGGGGGACCCACATCCCGGAGGAACTGTGGAGCTGCCTAAAGTCCTAGGCAACTTCTGGGAGGAACCAGGGCAGGCGGGGAACTTCCCACAAGTTTCCAAGAGTGGGAGGCAGGGCACAACTCGGGTGGCCTCTGGCCCAGCTCGGCGGCGCCCCGCATTCCGACGGCTTCCGGGAAGGGCGCGGGGTCTTAAAAATCTGCGGACCCGCAACCCGAGAGGCCTGCCCGGAGGAGGCTCGAGGAAGCGCGGCTGCCGGGCCCGGGATCCGGGGCCGCGGGCTAGGACTCGCTTACCGGACGGGCGCGGGCCAGAGCCCGCACGGAGAGCCGCGCAGGCGGAGCCGAGCTCACCGGCGGCGGCGGGCTGGTGACTAATGCCGCCCCGCCCACCTCGCTGCCGCCACCTGCGGTCACGTGCCGCCCTGGGGGCGGGGCCGGAAGCTGATTCACCCCCCCTCCCAACCAACCCCCAAGGGACACGGGCTTGGGGTGGCTGTGCACCGCGCCTCCTCAGCTGCTTCTCGCGCCCGAGTGGTGGAACTCTGAAAAGCTCAGGGACCAAAGTCCAGCAACGACTGGAACACTGTAGCCCAGAGAGGGACAGTGTTCTTACTGAGAACGCACAGCAAGTCAACAAGCTTTGCGCTGCCCCTTTTCCTGACCACGGGGCCTGTTGGTAACCTTGGTCCAACCCTACCAGTGTCGGGACCTGGAAAGTCTGTGCAGATACCCAGCCGCCCAGTTGTGGATGTAGAGTTAGGGTACTGGACTGGGAGGCCCCATGGCAAGGATAGGGCACTGTCTGACCCAAACTCAGGAAGGGGCCTCTACAGAGCTTGGTGTGCAAAGAGCAGATAGATACCCAGTTCTTAGTCCCTAGCCCTGCTCCCTGGGAGGGGTTCCCCCCTCCAGGACTGGTCCCACATAAACCCTGGGATGGGGAGAGCCAGAGAGGGCTGCTGTGGGCTGGAGTCAGTCCCAACTCTTGCGCACACACCCCACTCCCCCCGCTCCCCACTCAGCCACAGAGAGGCAGGTAGTCCCAGGGGGCAAGCACTGCCTTGGGAACCAGGAAGCCTGATTTCTATGGCCTCCCCCCACCCCCCCGCCCCCGGAACAAGAGTCTCTGGGCCTCAGCTTCTCTTTTGCCTTTTATGACTGCACATAGGCCCTGAGGCTCATGAAGGGACTCCAGGCTCTCCAGGCTGAAAAGCATGAAGCCCTCCAACCTTGCAGTTACCTGCCTGGATTTACAGATGCACAGGAATTTGTTAGAAACAACAGGGGTGCCTGGGTGGTTCAGTGGGTTAAAGCCTCGGCCTTCGGCTCAGGTCATGATCTCAGGGTCCAGGGATCGAGCCCCCGCATCGGGCTCTCTGCTCAGCGGGGAACCCCGCTTCCCCCCTCTCTCTCTGCCTGCCTCTCTGCCTACTTGTAATCTCTCTCTCTCTCTCTCTGTGTCAAATAAATAAATAAATAATCTTAAAAAAAGAAAGAAAGAAAGAAACAACAACAGCAGAGAGGTCACAGGCAGCCCTCACCCAGTTTCTCCCAGTGGTATCATCCTATAGAACTCTAGTACAGTAATATGATAGCCAGAAAATTGACATCACTGCAATCCAGAACTTATTCAGATTTCACCAATTTACAAGTGTTCGTGTGTGTGTGTGTGTGCACGCGTGCAATCTTACCTCATGTGTAGATTTGTGTGGCCACCCCACCACTGTAGTTAGGATGTGGAACTGTTCCACTATCACCAAAACCTCCCTCTCTGCTGCCATAGCCACATCTCCATCCCTGAGCCCTGTCAGCCGTGAAATCTATTCTCCATCTCTGCAATGTTGTTATTTCAGGAATGTTATATAAATAGAAAGTAGAGCATATAACCTTTAGAGATTAGCTTTTTCTCC
This sequence comes from Procyon lotor, assembly GCA_028646535.1. Lineage (NCBI taxonomy): Eukaryota > Metazoa > Chordata > Mammalia > Carnivora > Procyonidae > Procyon > Procyon lotor. Next base: position 6,633,212 of record CM053619.1, read on the forward strand.
CACTCGGCATAATTCTCTGGCAAGTCATCCAGGTTGATGTGTGTATCTGTAGTTTGTTTCTTTTGCTGGCTAGTATTCATGGCATAGGTGGACTAGACCTTGTTCAATCATCTCTCCTGTTGAAGGACAATGAGTTGTTTCCAGTTTGGGGGCTATTATGAATGTAGCTGCTATGAACCTTCATATGCATATTATACATATTCATTCGTCTATATGTTGTATTATGTATATTTTACATTCCTACCAATAACATACGAGTGATCCAGTTTCTCCACATCCTTGCTGATGTTTTATGTTGTCACATTTTCTTTTATCTTAGCCACGCTGATAGATGTACAATAATAATCTCTTCCTATGGTGTTAATTTGCATTTTCCTAATGATTAATGATCTAGAACATATTTTCGTGCACTTATTTGCCAGCTGTCTGTCCTCTTCAGGGAAATGCCTGTTCATGTGTTTTGCCCATTTTCTAAGTGGATTGTTTGGTGTTTCTCGTTGAGTTTGAGAGCTCTTTCTCCTTTTTTCTTTTTTTAAGAGAGAAAGAGAAAGAGAATGAGTAAGAGTGTGAGCAGGGGTGGGAAGGGGCAGAGGGAGAGAGACAGAATCTCAGGCAGGCTCCATGCCCAGCACGGAGCCTGACTTGGGGCTCTATCCCACAACCCCAACCAAGATCATGACCCAAGCCAAAACCCAGAGTCAGATGCCTAACCCACTGAGCCACCCAAGCCTGGGTGCCCCGCTCTTATGTATTCTAAATACAAGGACTTTGTCAGGTCTATGGCCTGCACAATATTTTCTGCTGGTTTGTAACTTTTTTTAAGTATAAAATATAATATTAACTATAATCACTATGCTGTACATTAGATCTCCAGAATTTATTCATCTTATAAATGGAAGTGTGTACCCTTTGACTAAGATTGCTCCTTTTCCTCCATCCCACAGCCCCATCATTCTACTCTCTTTTTCTGAGTTCAGCTTTTTTGGATTTCACTTTTAAGTGAGATCGTATAGTATTTGTCTTTCTCTCACTGACGTACTTCACCTAGCATGATGGCCTCAAGGTCCACCAATGTTGTCCCAAAAGGTAGGATTTTCTTCTTTCGCAGGGCTGAATAATATTTCTGTGTGTGTGTGTGTGTGATATCCCTTCATCTGTTAATGGACCCTTAAGGTTATTTCCATGTCTCAGCTATTGTGACTAACACTTCAATGAACATGGTGTACAGATATCTCTTCAAGGTAGTGATTTCATTACCTTAAGATATATACTCAGATGTGGCATTGCTGGATCAAATGGTAGTTCTATTTTTAGTTCTTTGAGTAAATTCCATACTGTTTTTCATAGTAGCTGCACCGATATAGGTTCTTACCAGGAACACACCTACATGCACAAAAGGATTCCCTTTTCTCTACATCCTTGCTAACACATGTGATCTCTTTTATTTTTGATGATAGCCATTCTAACGTGTGGGGTGATATTTCATTGTGGTTTTGGTTTGCACAGCCCTGATGACTAGTGATGTTGAGCACTTTTTCATGTACCCGTTGGCCATTTGCATGTCTTCTTTGGAAAAAAAGTCTATTCAGATCTGCCCACTTTTTAATTGGATTTTGTTTTGAGGGTTTTTTTTTTTTTGTGGGGGTTTTGCTATTGAGTTGTATGCATTATTTCTATATTTTGGCTATTAACCTCTTATCAGATACATGGCTTGCAAATATTTCTTCCCAATCCATAGGTTGCCTTCTCATTTTGTTGATGATTTCCTTTGCTGTGCAGAAGCTTTTTAATCTGTTGTAGTCCCATTTGGGCTTTTTTTTTTTTTCTTTTGGTGTCAAATAAAAAAAAAATCATTGCCAAGATCAATGTCAAGGAGCTTACCCCCCATGTTTTCTTCTAGGAGTTTTACATTCAAATCCCTAGTCCATTTTGAGTTGGTTTTTATGTATGGTTTGAGATAGTAGTCCAGTTTCATTCTTTTGCATGTAGCTGTCCAGTTTCCCAACTTATTAAAGAGACTGTCCTTTCCCCATTGTGTATTCTTAACTCCTTTGTCCTAAATTAATTGACTATATATGTGTGGGTTTACTTCTGTGGTCTCCGTTGTGTTCTATTGATCTATGTGTCTGTTTTTGTGCCAATACTGTATTGTTTTGATTACTATAGCTTTGTAATAGAGTTTGAAATCAGGGGGGGTGATGTCTCCAGTTTTTCTCTTCTTTCTTAAGATTGTTTTGGCTATTTGGGATGTTTTGTGGTTCTGTACAAATTTTTAGGATTTTTTTTTTTCTATTTGTGTGAGAAATGCTATTGGAATTTTGATAGGGACTGCATTGAATCTGCAGATGGCTTTCAGTGGTATGGACATTTAACGACATGAATTCTTCTAATCCATGAACATGGTATAACCTTCTTTTTATTTGTGTCATCTTCAACTTCTTTCATCAGTGTCTTATAATTTTCATTGTACC
>CM053619.1:6636182-6656955 GCA_028646535.1 Procyon lotor
GGCTGGCCACCTCCCCAGAGGAGCTCACCAGAGGCTGGGGAGGTGGCTGGAGCTGGGGTGGCGGGGGACAGCTGGAGAGCCGGGAGATGGGGGAGATTTGAGGAAGAGGCTTAAGGGACGAGCACGCCTGACACCTGCCCACAGGCTGGTCATCGTGGTGCTCATTGGCGTGAGCGTGGCCTGGATCCCCGTCCTGCAAGACTCCAATAGCGGGCAGCTGTTCATCTACATGCAGTCCGTGACCAGCTCCCTGGCCCCCCCAGTGACCGCTATCTTTGTGCTGGGCATCTTCTGGCCGCGCGCCAACGAGCAGGTGGGTGGGGGATGGGGAGAGCCGGGGCTGCAGATGGGGGGTGGGAGGCAGGCTCTGTTCTCTTCCCGAGAACGGGCTGCGTCTGGTTCCCGTCCCCCCTTCCCCCGCTGCCTGTGTGTGTGCCCGGCCTCCCCCCTCACCGTGCACCTGCCCCCCTCCTCTTCCCCAGGGGGCCTTCTGGGGCCTCATGGTGGGGCTGGCAGTGGGCGCCACAAGGCTGGTCCTGGAGTTCCTGCACCCCGCGCCCCCCTGCGGAGACCCGGACATGCGGCCGGCCATCCTTGGCAGTATCCACTACCTGCACTTTGCGGTCGCGCTCTTTGTGCTCAGTGGAGTCGTGGTGGTGGCCGGGAGCCTGCTGACGCCACCCCCCCACAGGGCTCAGGTGAGCCCGCCCCGGCCCCTGACCGTGACCCCTGACCTTTAACAAACTCTGACTCTGGTTCCCCTTCTGACCCCTGACCCTCTGTGACTCCGGAATTTTCTAGCTCTTGACCCCTGTCCCTTTTTGCCCTCAGCTGCTCACGTCCCATCCCCGACCCCTGCCCCTGTCTGGGCCCAGCCCTGTCCTGCCACACCCCCACCCCCCTCATTCTCTCCAGGTTGAGAACCTTACCTGGTGGACCCTGGCTCGGGATGTGCTCGTGGGAGCCAAAGCAGGTGCGTGTGTGACCCTGGGCTCTGACCCCGACCCCCACCCCAAGGAGTCCAGGAGGTGGGGGGCACTGGGTGTGGCCCTGTGGCCTTCACCTGTCTCTCTCCCCAACCCCCCTCCTCCAGGTGATGGCCGAATACCCCAGAAGCACGCTTTCTGGGCCCGCGTGTGTGGCTTCAATGCCATTGTGCTCATGTGCGTCAATATCTTCTTCTACGCCTACTTCGCCTGACGCTGGCCCTGGGGGCAGGAAGCCCAAGCCCCTGGAGTTCTCAGGTCCCCCTCGCTTTCGCTAACGAGGGAGGACACCGAGGCCCGGAGAGGTGCGGATCCCCGCACCCCCCCTCCGCCTCACGACTACATGGCCCGTCAGCGTCCAGGGACAGGCTGAGCCGGCAAAGCAGGAGCCCTGGAAAAGCAGGGGGGGCGATGAACAGAAAGAACATGGAATTTCAAGAATCGCGCCAAGTAGTCCTCGTGGCAACAAAAATTAGATTTCTGATGAATAGCCTGATACTCGTTTTACTGTTTTTATTTTGAGAACACGGGCCCGGCTCAGGAGCAGCTCAGGGCTTGAGGGGTCGCTGGCCAGCCCTGGGCAGAGGGCGAGCCCAGGGCTCTTGCCCCCATCCCCTGGGTTCTTGCCCCCATTCCCATGCTCCCCGCTGCCAGATCTTCCTCTCCCTCCCTCCCCGCTCATTGCCCCTTCCACCACCAGCCTGGCATCCAAAGCGCTTTCTGAGTCCCCCTCACTCTTCCTGCTCCCAAAGGCGCCGAGGCCCCGGGCAGGTGCCCCTCGCTACTGCTGCTGGTCCCACGTTCAGTGTGAACAGCCCACCTCTCCTCAGGCCGGGACACCATTCCAGATGCTGTTGGAGCTCCCAGTCCAGCCTCGGCTCTGACTTCCCACCTGGCCTGCAGTTTCCCTAAGTTCCAGGGGCCCCGGTCTGCACAGAACTTGGACCCCAGCAAACAAGAGCCAGGGCTGGCGGGCTCTCCAAGGGTCCGCGCCCGGGGCCTGCCCTGTGGAGCTTGTCCGTCATGTCGGGCCCGCAGGAGAGGAGAGGCTCCCTCTGTGTCTTTCACCACTGCCCACCTCCTGTGGGCCTACAGCGCCTCTCCCAAGGGTCCATGGTGGGCGGGGGTGTGGGACACCCAAGTGGAGCTCCAGGTTTCATGGGGCTGCTGAGAAGTCAATTTCCACCTGGAGTCAGTCCATCGGTCCAGGTTACAAGATGCGCAGCCCATGTCCTATCCTTATCACTAAGCCAGCTGCCCAGTAGCCAGCACCCCTCAAGGGGCCATTTGGGGGGTCAGGCAGGCCCAGCGGATGGTCAGCCCAAGAAGAACCCATCTCCTGGGGGTTGCAGAGCCCCCAAACGCCTGCAACTCTCCCTGAGGTTGAGGCCATTGATGGTTGGAGGTCAAGGTGGGGGGCTTCCGCGGCCCTGCCCCAAGGCACCCTGGGGCCGGGGGCCAATGGGAAGAGGCCAGTGGGAAGGCCCAGGAGCTCACCTTGCCTGGTGGGCACCTAATATCTCAGTGGCTCTTGGGCCCCGGGGCCCGTCCCAGTTTGTGCAAAGCGTCAGGTGCCTGGGCCTGGCAGTGAGGAGGCCCACGTTCCAGTCCAAGACCCTCAGCTGAGCCCCGTGGGACCCGGGGATGGGGCGTCCACATCTCTCCGGAGCTCAGTGTCTGGTGGCTGGATGGTCTGCCGGCTCTGCCCCCGCCCCCGGGGCCCCACTCTGGTCACAGCTGCACCGGCTGGACGTAGCTCCGCGGGAAGAAGCCAATGCGTCCGTACAACCGGCCCCGCCACCAGTGGGGGTCAAGGTGCTCCAGGACCTCGATGATGTCCCCGCGGTAGAAGCTGAGCTGTGAGGAGTCCTGGGCCGAGAAGTCAAACTGGGCCTGGGCAAAGCAGGCCTGCGGGGCCTGCGAGGGGAGGAGGTGGTTAGTGGGGAATTTTCAGGAGGCCCCAACGAGAGAAGTAAGTGATGGGCTGTGGGGTGGAGGAGGGGAGAATTGAACTTGAACCCGATTCTCACTCCAAATCCAGAAAAATGGCCACCCTGCCCCGTGAGCTCCCAGCTGCCCGCCCCCAAATGTCTGCAGCATGGAGACTGCGTCTACACAGAGCCGCGGGACTGTCTGGTTCTCAGGAACAGGCCCTATCAACTGTAAAGTCCTGCGTAGCTGAGAACAGAGCTGACTGTTCTTGCCCTTGACCGGGCTTTGGGAGAGGATGTTGCCCAGGGCGGCTCCCGGCTCTCAGGCTGGGTTCCTGTCCCATTTATACCCCAAGGCGACCTGCCCTTGTGAGACTCAGTTTCCCCAACCTGCACATAGCAGCGGGACAAAACTCTCTGCAGGCACGTCGGCCCGGCGCCATGACGATTACACACCCAGTGTTCCGGCCCTGCCTGCCCCACCAGGATCTCTGTCCTGAGCCTGTGGAATCTCATCCAGGTTGGGTGATAGGATCAGCAGACGGGCTCTAATTAGCGGTTCTCGGTCCAGGAAGGAGGAGGCGGCAGTATGGGTCCTAGGGGACGGAGCCAGCTCCGGAGTGATCCCACAGGGTGGGTGACCCCAGAGCCCAGGCTGGAGGAAAGTAATGGGCGTGGGGAGCCCTCAGGCAGCACCCCCCAAACCCACCCCTCCCAGCTCTATCCTGATTCCCTCACATTCTCCAAAGGCAGATCTGGCCCAGGCAGTGGAGGGGAGAGGATGGAGGTCGGGAACAGAGTCCTAGCAGGACGACTTCGAGCTCACAGCTAACCCAACCCCCACCGGCAGGCTGAGGAGGCCAAACAAGTTGGGGGCACAGAGAGGGCACTAATAGGGGTCTCCCAAGGCACCCTTTGACTCGTTTGGCACATGAGACCCTAGGGCTCATTCTCTTGGACAGCGGGGAAACTGAGGCCCAGCTAAGGACTGAATAGACCCTGAGGTCACAGTGGTGGGGGTCTAGGAATAGGCAGGACTACTGCCTCTCTGGGGCAGCCCGGCAGCCCCTCTCCAGGATTTGCCCTCTGCACCCTTGGCAGAGCCCAAGCTCAGGTGGGCCGTCCTAGGGTCTGGACCTCTAGCCCCAGGCCCTGCCGACACCCCCCTCCCAAAGAAAACAGTACTTGTCGGGGCTAATAACCCCGTTGGCTGCTGTCATCATTCTAATCACACCCTGAGCCCGGCCAGCTCGTCGCCCACGAACGCTCCTCACACTGCCCCCACCCCACCCAAGGCCAGCCCCTGGGGGCAGAAACTGGGACAGAGCCGACCCTGCAGGTGATCTTGGGGGAGCCTCAGTTTCTTCACCTGCACAATGGCAACGATGAGGCCCCAGCGGACTCAGGAAAGTCCGCAGGGTGTCAGGTCCCAAATGCGTTCAGAAGGCACGCAGGACCTACTGTGACCACACACGGCGCTGGGAGCTGAATACAAGCCAGACACCGGGTGCCCCCTGTAATGTCCACTCTGTTCCTTCCCTTTCTTTCCCTCTGCGTTCTCACCCTGGCTTGTCCTCCCTTGGTGCCCTCAGAATAGGACTTCAGAGCCTGGGCTCGCCCCCTCATGGCACACAGGGAGGGGGGGCGGGGGTGGGAGGCGCTGCAGGGAAGGAAGGGAGGCCACGCCCACGCCACGCCCCAGCAGGTGTGGCTCCCGTGGGGCCACGCCCCTACCTTGAGCCGGGGCTCCTCGTCCCGCAGGAAGACTTGCCGCTGCTTAGCGATGGTGGTGGTGCGGTAGAAATCCACCAGCTCATTCAGGGAGTTGAACTTCTCTTCCCACAGGAAGTACTTCCCCGAGGCCTCGCGCAGCACCTTGAAATGCTGCACCTGGTCGCCGTAGCTGGGGGAGAAGAGCCGCCTGAGCCGGGACCCATGGTCCCCGGTCGGGGGCGGGTATGGGGGGGCTGTCCCTGCTCCCACAGCCCCCTGGGCCTCCCTCCTCACCCCCACCCGGAAGCTGACCGCTTGGCTCCCGGTGACACCTGCGGGCTGGAGAAGGGGCAGGTCCGGGAGCGCAGGGCCTGATGGGAGACCTAGTGAATCTACCCCCCCTCCTGGCTGTGGTGGGGTGCGGTATTAAGGGTGTGGGTGCTGAACAGGCCCCTTGGCTGCTGCGTGACCTTGGGCAAATCACTGAGCTTCTCTCTACCTCAGCTTTATAATGGTAGCTCCTCCCTTCTGGATAAGTGTTCAGAAAATGCTGCTTGTGGTTAATTGGCAACTCTAACTGCGTTCCTCTGAGAGAGAGGTGGTCAGACAGCTCCTCCTCTCCCCCAGCGGTGACATTCTCCCCCATCCCTCTCCCAGGCCTCTCGCAGTCTCCCATGAGGAATGGGAGAGTCAGAGCATCCTGACTCAGACAAAGCCTGCCTGCGAATCACGCGCTTCATGTCTCCTCCCGCCCCCTAGCTCAAGAACCATCTATGGCTCCCCATTGCCCTCTGGATAAAATCTCAACACCTCGGACTCAGGATCTGGCTCCGGTTACATGCCCAGCTTCATTTCCTTCACACACTCTCTTCCCATGCCTCATGTCCCATGCCAGGACAGGCCATGACGGATCGGGGCAGGAGGTGGTTGCCACAAACCATTGCGATTCCCCTCACTGCTGCAGAGGTGGCGGAGGCCCGCCGCCTGGCCCCCGAGGTGCAGATCAGGACCTTCCTCCAGTGGGGAAATTGATGCTCCAAGTGCACACCGTGACCTTCCCAGGGTCACACGGCAGCAAAGCCAGAGCTGGGGCCTCATGTCAAGTGTCCTTCTAGCACACTCTCCTGTTGGTTCTCATCGTATAACATTAGGAATAATAATTACTCCACTTGTGGTATTGCTATAATGTCCCGGACCTCGTCATCCCAAGTCCAGGACCACTCCCTGGACTGTGGGCCTCAGGGTCCTCACCTGCCCAAGGAAGGGGGTGAGGGGGAGACCGCCGGCAGCTGCAGGGAGAACACAGAAGAACCCCAGCTCCCCAGCAGGAAGAAGCCGATTTAGGGAGCTGAGAGGCCAGGAAGGCTGGGGTCTGGGGGCGTGGTCACACATGTGTGCTGGGGACACAGGCAGGGCCGCGGGGCGGGCACTGGCCCTCGGCCACCTGAGCCACAGGCTGTGCTCTCATTTTGTGCAAGACTGAGAGCCAAACAGTGGTCTGGAGACTTGATAGTAAAAAAGGCAAAAACGCCTCCCGGGTTCTAAATTGAAATCTTGTGAGCTGGGGTTTGCACGAAGCCCGGGTGCCTCCAGGCCCACATTCCCGGGTCTTGTAGGGCCCGAATAGGAGTGGGGTACCATCACCTGCAACCCCCCAGGCCTCCCACTGTTTCATCCCTGCCCGCCGTTCACCTCCTCCAACTGTCAGCCCTGGAGCTGGTGTCTTGCTTTGTTAAAGGTTTAAGATTAAAGATTGAAGACAAAGAATTGTTCCAGGGGTGTGTGTTTGAGGGGGAGCATGGGGGGGCAAAGTGGGATGCCCACCTTCCCATGTTAAGGGGTCCAAACCACACGGAACCCCTCTCATTCCACTCAAACATATCTCTTTTCCAGGCCTTTGCCTACATGATTTTCTCCCAGTTCTTCTCCAGTTAAACTCCTACTCATCCTTCAAAGCCCAGGCAAAATGGCCCAACTCAGAGGCAGAGGTCTCTTTGGGTTCCTCAGCCCCTCATACAGCCTTCTGCTTCCAACCCACCGCTCTTAATGGCTTGCACAGAATAGGTAGGGAGGCAGGACTAGGCCCTGAGGGTCTAGCCCAGTTGGGAGAGGCTGGACTCGGGGAGTGGAGCATCAGGGCCCAAGGCTTAAGTGCTCATCAGGGTGGTTTGTTCCTGAAGACGCTCTCCTGTTCACTCTGAGCTACAATTCCAGCCCTCCAAGGGTCCTGGCCTTGAAACAGGCCTGACCCCCTAAGACATGTCCAAATCTCAGGACAGATTAGCTCCAAAGGGAGACAGGTCCCCCGCCCCGGGAGGTTCTGGGACCAGGTGGAGCAAAGATCCCAAACCTGAGACAAAGCCACTCATGTGCTGTCAGCAAGCATTGTTCCCAAGTGACTAAGCGACTGCCGCTGTGAGCCAGGGGACATATAGGTCCATGTTCCCGGGATGGAATTAGGGCGGGCAGGCAGAGTGCCCTGTCTGGCCTGCCACAGCCTCCCAGACGCCACTCACTTTCCTTGAGGCACCTCTGAGCCCAATGGCTCCCAAGTGCCCTGTCCCAGCGAGATCGGGGTGGCCCTTCCCCTCTGGCTAAGGGGGCAGAGAAGTGCGAGGTGTTTGTGAGCAAGATCTCAACCCCCAAGTGACCGCCTGGAAGGTTAGCCAGAACAAAGTATTCCGAGATTCCCTGATCACAAAGGAGGATCAGCAAGTAGAGAACCGGAGATGAGACAGGAAAGGGGCTAGGGACCCGGGACTTCTAGAACCTTCCAATCTGAGAATTGGAGAATTCTCAAACTGGGAAGCTTGCATGGTCCAGGCCCCTCGCCTGTGTGTGCTACAAAGCAGGTGCTCAGTAAATGGCAGTCCTTGTCCCTTCTCCCACCTGGTCCCAGCTTCCTGTCCTACGGTGAGGAGAGCGGGGCCCAGAGAGGAGAGAGGCCTGCCCACAGCCAGGGGTGGCCATGCTGGTGATGCGGCACCGCGTGGGAGCCGGGTGGGACCCCTGCTGATCAGTCTGAGGCCTGTCTGAGGCCAAGCAGGGCCATCTCCAGTGGATGACCCCAAGGACTCAGCATCTGGGGAAGCCCCCCACCCCCCGCTGCCGCATGCTCTCTCCCTCCAGCCAGCCCATCTGCTGGCTTCACAGGGCCCCTGCTTGTGATCCCCCCCCAGGAGCGCCGTCCCTTCCCTCTACCTGGTCTGGACCTTAGCCATCCTTCAAGGCAAGTGGTCTGAGAGCCCCTTAGATCCTCTGTGGGCTCTCCAGACCTCAAACCCTACCCCCAGGCTCCGGGGAGCTGCGGAACACAGAGGGGGACCCGTGTCTGTGTCCAGACAACCCCCGACGCCCAGCTGGGTGAGTCTCTATGTGTGACCCCCGCAGCCACCTACCCAGGGGGCAGAGGGACAGGACCTGGCCTCTGGGCTGTCACAAAAGCCCCAAGGACCAAGTGGGGCCCCAGGTTAGCAGCAGCCTGTCCTGCCCAGCAGGTTTTTCTGGCCTGATGGCAGCAGCCGCGGCAGCTAAGGGGACAGTGACAATGCAGGGAGGATAAAGAAGGCTCGGGTAAGGTCAGGAGCCCCAGGACTGCCCCGGCTGTAGGGCTTGTGGTGGGCCCTTCTGGGGTTTGTTGTGCTAACTGTCCACGGGCTGATGTCCACGAGGCAGGGCCCTTCCAGCCTCCGTTTTCCCACCTGTGACAAGGGCAGGGGTGGAATACTTGGGACTACAGCAGGGGTGAAATAGGATCACAATGACCTGGCCGGGTCGAGGTCACTTGTCTCCCAAGTCTTTGGGACTCAGGAAAGGAGGATGGAAGGTAGAACGGGTCTGCCCGGGCACAGAAGGTCAGTGGGCACTTGCTCTGCTCTTCCTTGCTGTGTGACCTTGGGTAAGTTACTGCACCTCTCTGAGCTTCAGTTTCCTGCCAACCCGGCTTCTGGGGATGGCTTCCTCTCCCTCTTGGTCTTTGCTTGCCTAATGGAGTGCCCTCCACCTTCTTCCCCTTCCTCTGTCCTGGTTCACTTCCCCAAGAGCCTTTTTATCTTCCGAGATTCCCATAATCTGCTAATTGTTTCTTGTCTGTCACCCCATGGAAATGAGTGCTTCAAGGACAGGGAGCTTGGTCCTATTTTGTTCATGGTTGCATCCCCAGCACCTGGGACAAGGTCTGGTGCAGAGTAGGTGCTCCGTGGCCAGAGCGAACACATGGGCATTTACTCCAGGGCATCTCCAGCCTGAAAGGCACTGGGGAACCAGCCACCATTCACAGCAGAGGAGCCTGGATAGGAACGTGGGACAAAAGTTACACAGCCCAGGCACTGAGCCCCAGCCTTGGCCCCTGGTCTGCTGGCTGTGCTCAGACATGCTCCTGCAGGTGGAGGGGAACTAGCCCTCTGTAAGCTCATAAAGAGCCACCAGCGAGCGTGGCCACTATCCTCCATGAGGCAGCCCGAGGCCCATAAACCCCACCTCTGACAGCTTTATGGGGCTTGGCATGAGCACGCAGGAGATGCCACGTGTCATGGGGTTAGAGTCCCCAGAGCCAAGTCAGCGAGGGCGGAAATGCTCTCACGCATCAGTCTGCATAGCTGTCACTTTTCTCGATGGCCACTGGGTCCCCGGACTTTGTGACACCTGGGGTTATTATCTCCTCGTTGTGGATGAAAACATTAAGGCCAGAAGAAAGCCAGGACCTGCCTCGCAGCAGGTTCAGAGCAAAGTCAGGATGAGAACTGGGTCCCCTGCCACTCTGTGTCCCTGTCCCTTCTCAAATAGCCCTGGATTTGTGGGACAGGGGGCTGGGAAGCCCCGTGCGACCCTTACAGGGTAATATAATGATAACAACTATCACTGGCATTTTCAGAGCACTTACTATGTGCTAGGTAGCATACTAAGCCCTTGACACGGTTGTCCATTTTATAGATGAGGAAACCGAGGCTCGGAGGGTAACTTGCCCAGGGTTATGCAGGTAGGAGGCATTAGAGCTCAGATTCTTGCTCAAAAGCCCACACTCGTAGCCATATACGCCCTGAGTCTGTTTCTTACTCTAATCCTTGCCCAATGATCCTCCAAGGGCCACTGAAATGGACCAAGAATGGGAGTGGAACCTAGGAGTCTTGGCTCCACTGGGACGAAACCAAGGGTGGAGGACGCCACCTGGTGGCGCCGGGCACAAACTACAGCTAGCGGAGCCCAAGAGCTCTTGCTGGTTCTGACTTTGGCCTGCGGGCTTCGCCAGGATACCCTGGGGGAGGCACCCCCTGGTACATGGGGGGGCATGTACCAGGATTTCTCTGAAGGACTCTCCCGGACCACTTCCCAGGACATTGGTGCTGGCTCCCCTGCTCACCAACTGCATCGTATTACGGCCTGTCGCCCCTCCTGGTCAAACTTGTTGCTATCCAAGCCCACCCCTCACTGTCCCGACTCCGGACCTTTGCACATGCTGGTCCCCCGTGCCTGCATACCCTCCTCTCTCTTTGTGCACCAAACTTCTACTCAGGCTTCAGGGTCCAACTCAGGTGTGGCCTCCTTTGCCAGGTGTCCCTTGTCACTGAATTCCCTCTATTTATTTATTCATTCATCATGGAGACCCCTGGGCCGGGCCGTGTCCGCTTTCCCACCCCACACCTTGGTTTGACTCCTTTCCCTGTACACACACACACACACACACACACACACACACACACAGTAGGTTGAGATGTTTGGGTCCCAAGCTGCGCATGTGCATGGGCGGGGCTGCATTTACAGAGAAAAGCCAGAAGAGGGCAGTGCACAAGGTCTTAACGCTGGAAGTTCAGGCAGTGTGATCTGTTAGCAGAGGAGGGAGGGGGGATTAGGGGGGCTGCTTGGGGCTGGTTGGAAGGGTCACCACCTCCCCTCAGCTCGGGCTGCAGAAGTTATCCCAGTGAGTCCCCTGTGCCCCTGCTTTGCTGGGTGATCTTGGACTTTGGAACTGATTCCCGGAGGCATAGCCCGATGGACTCCATTCCCTTGCACAGCCAGCACATGGAAAATTGCCATTTTCTGCTTTTGCAGGGACCCCAGAGGGAAGTGGGGGCGGGGCTGTGGAGGTGGGAGGGGGATGGGGGGTGTGAGGGGGAAGGGGGCACTCACCACGAGGGGGTGGGGGGGTGGGTCAGGACTGAGAACTCACAGCATCTCCCACACACGTGCACACAGACGGTGCTCCCATTTTTAAGTTGGGGAGACAGAGGCTCAAGTAGGGCCAGAGCCGTTCCCATCCCCTGGGGTAACCAGCCTGTTCCCCAAGGGAGGCTTTGTGGGGAGGGAAAAGAGCCCACAGCTGTCTGCAGAGCTTGGAAGGGATCAGGTAAGTGCTGTGACCTCTCATGATATTGGATCATTTACAACCCCCCGCCCCCGGCCCAGCAGCCTTCCAGACCACAGCAGTCTGCCCCTCAAGGGCGCCCCCAGGCCCAGACGGGGAGCTCACCCCCTCACAGCGCTCCGGTGTGCAGATCGCACTCCATCATCCAAAACAAAAATGGACCAGCGAACATTGCACTGACCAGTGCTCACTCCAGGTCTGGAAGAGCCTGGAAGGCACCGACCTACCTCCTCACCCCCAGCCCTCGCATTAACCACCAAAGGGGTCCCGTGTTCATGCAACCTTTGGACAATCAAGCCATCGGCTTCGAACCAGCCCCCATCTAGGAAAATGGCCTCTTGGTGGCCACACCGCCAAGCTCCAGAGCCCAGCACCTGTGCCCCCTTCCAGCTGCAAGCCTGCCGCCCCAAGACTGCTGTCCGTGACAGTGGGTGCCTCCTCCGTGCAGGCTCTGTGCCCACTGCCCACGGAGCCCCTGACGGTTGGTATGGCTGCCGGCCCTGACATCACAGATCCACGGCACCCCCTGATCCGGCCACTTTTCATGCCTTCGGCCCCCACCAGAGTCCCAGATACCAGCACCTCCTGCCTGGCTCCTCACTGGCCAACCATCTTTCCTCCTCGTAGCAGCCAGAGGGATCTGCTGAGAAATGGAAGCCAATCACATCTCCCTCTGCTCCAGAACCTCCGTGGCTCCCTATTGCTCTGAGGGAAAACTCTACCTCCTTGTCAGGATCTATCAGCCCCGTCATTTTGATCGTACCCCCCACCTCTCTCCACCTGGCTTCTCTGCACCAGTCATGCCACCTCCAGTGGATGCCAAAACTCCCCCAGTGCATCCTGCCCCAGGGCCTTTGCATTTGCTGTTTTGTCTGCCTATTCTCCTCCCAGGTCCTCATTCCCAGAAACCGGGGCAGCCTCCACTTCCAGGTTCAGATCTTTGTTCACATGCCACCTCCTAAGAGCGGCCATCTCTAACCACCTTGACTCCCGCTGGATGCCTTTGCTTCCTTGTTCACTGTCTCCCCCACTAGGAGAGAAATCCATAAGGGCAGGTGTCACTGTCATTTCCCCAGCCTCTAGAATAGCCTGGCCGATGACATGAAGCTTAATAAATAGTCCGTGAATTTCTGCCTCTACACCTTACTGTTCCAGGCACCAAGAACATGAAAGACAGAGACCAGACACCTTCCCCCCACTGACTCCCATTCCTGTTTTCTACCTTCCAGTCTGGGTTCCTCCATTTCCCCAGTTGTAGTCCTTGGGACTGGGTTCTGCACCACCCAGAGCCTGCCCCGTCATGCCTGAGGGGCCGCCCGTCACAAAGCCACACCCTCCCAGCACGGCCACCCCACATTGGCCGGGCGCTATTCTCATCGCTCTACGTCTATTGACTCAAAAAATATATACATTGACTCATGTATTCCTTGTCATGACTCATTTCACATCAGAGGAAACAGGCACAGAGAAGTTAAGTGACTTGCCCAAGGCCACACAGCCAGGAAGTGGCAGAACGAGAATACAGCCCAAGCCGTGGGACCCCCCCCCCCCGCCACTCCCCCGGGTGCGTGTCATTCCCCGACAGTTCCCTGCTTCTGCCACTCCCTGCACCTTGGTCTGGGGGCCCATGCCCTGTACTCCCAGGCTCAGCTCCAATGCTGCCTCCCTGCCCACCCTTTTCTGCACTGCCCCGGGGATCAGAGCTCACTTCACGGAGACCGAGAACTCCCCTGGGGAGCTCTCACTCTCCCGGATCAGGAAGGCTCCCAGGTGGTTCCGCTTCATCAGAATCTCTTCGGCCAGCTGCCGGGAAATCCTGCCCGAGTACCACCTGCAGAGAGAGGGGGCGGGTCAGGGCAGTGGGGAGGCCAGGCTGCCCCCTTCCCCAAGTGCCAGGCAACCAACGGCGCTGATCCCCCCCGGCAGTCCGGAGACACAAGAGGTACGATCGCACCCATTTCGCAGATTAGGAAGCTGAGGCACAGCGATGCAAAGCGACAAGCCCAAGGTCACACCCTGCAGCGGGCAGGACCTGGGACCCAGTCCCCGCATTTTGGCTCCCAAGCCCAAGCCTAAGCCTTTCCCACGATGCCAGGCAAACATCGCCTTAGACAAAGAGAGGAATCAAACCTTAGTGAACTTCCACCCAGCCAACCCCAACTGAGCTCTTCTGTTTTAGATAACAGATTCTTAAAAGTGAAAAAAACCATGAAAACGGATGATCTGATGAGGATTTCTCCCTGCACCCATTTCACAGGTGCACAGAGGGAGGCCACCTGGATTTTTTTTCTCTCCGATACAAGTCCCTTCTCTGGGTGACCACACAGAACTGGGAATGTAGAAGCTCCCAGCAGATGCTTAGAGTCTTGCAAGACCCCCCCCCCCCAGTGTCCCTCCATCCCTCCCCCCACCCCGACCCCAGTGACTGGGGGCAAAAGGCCGGGACTCAGCTTCTCTACCAGCCCTGCCCATCCTGCTGTGTGGCCCAGGCAAGCCCCCGGCCTCTTGGGGGGGCCTTGCCGCCTCTCGCGGCATCCGGGTGATTTCCAAGTGGACCCTTTATTGTGCAGATGGGGAAACTGAGGCCCAGAGCAGCCAGCATCTCCTGGGGGCACCATGGCCAACCAGGGGCGGGGTCTGGAGACTGTTCCTTGTGAAGCTTCCCTTCCCTCTTTCAGCGAATGTTTCCTGCGCCTGAGCTTGGCACCGGGGGCGGATGTGAGGTGGGACTTATCCTGTTGTCTCAGGATGTTGCCGAGCCCTTGAAGCCCAGGGCAGGGGTGACAGGTGCAGCGAGCACTCCGCGGATTCCCGCCCTGTCCCCTCTCCCTACAGTGTCGCCTGCCAAATCCAGAACACTGCCAAGTGATGACCGAGGGGTGCGGGTGGGTGAACATTCAGCTCCTCTGCGCCCCCCCATGGAACATTCTGGGGAGACTGCGCTCTCTCCCTGCCTTCCTGGCTGCCTGTCACCGCTAGCAGCAGCCCTAATGGCCGGCTCCTTCCCTGGCCACTCCCCACTCCGAAATAAAGTCCTTGTCCTCTCACTGCGTCTCAGGCCCCAGTTCTGGGGAGCTGACACCCAGAAGTGCGGACCCCGGAGCCCGCCTCACGATAGATTTCCTGGGAGGGGAGGCGGTGAAAGAAGGTTTCGGAGTGTGGGGGCTCGAGGCCACCCTCTGGAAAGCTCAGCCCAGGTCCCTGGAGTTCGGGAGGCAGAGGCTGAGCTCGGGGCCCTGGGAAGGTGCTCCTCCACCCGGAAGCCCCCAGCAGGACACAGGTGTGGGTGCCGTGAAGGAGCAGGGGCCCAGCGGGGCCCCGAGTGGGTGTTTCCTGAGGGCCTGGGTGTCTCCAAAGAGCCCACAAAACCCCACAGGAGGCGTCAGTGTGTGGGCGCCCGTCACCCTCAAAGGCTTTTGCAACCACACCCTTGGAGGAGGCCAGCCCTGCCCCCATCGGAACAACGCAGGGCCAGTCCTCAGGTGACTAGAAGGACAAAGAGCAGGAGCAACACTCTCCAAAGCCCCCCGGAGCCGGGCTCTCTCCACCATGCCAGCGCCTGCTCTTCTTGGGGGCCACCTCGTACCCTCCCCCATTTCACTGACGTGGAAACTGAGGCCCAGAGAAGGGCAGGGATCCCCCGAACGGTTGCCCAGTCAGTCCCTGGCCTCAGGCCCTTCCTTAGGGCTACCCCCTTCCCCATGACTGGTGGGCACAACCCGGGGGGGCCGGCTGTGTGTGCCTGGAAGCGCCATTCAACCTCTCTGTGCCTCTGTCTCCTTGTCCGTGAGACGGTGATGGTGGCACCCCGGCTTGCAGTGCCCCTGGGAGACTGGGGTCCCCAATGAACTAGCTCACACCCCTCCCCCCCAGCACTCCCTCAGGCCCCTCCCTAGCAAACTTCTACTCTAACTCCCAGGCCCGGCGAACCATGCCCTTCTTCTGGGAAGCCCTCCCTGCCGCCCACGGGTGCACTGCAGGCGGGTACCTCTGGGGTCCCTGGCCCCTGGCCAGGCAGGGGAGACAGTGGGTCCTCAGGGAAGGAGCGGGGCTGCTGTAGGCCGAGGGAGGCCTTCTGGGACCCCAGCCCTCCCCGCCACTGCCCCACACCCTGGGGCCTGATGGGCTGAGTCAAATGCTGAGCTGGAGTTCCCCCCTCCTGCTATTTCGGGGCTCCAGGCAGGCGCTGAGATTAGCCCAGAAGGCAGCCGGGCATGGCCTCCGACAGGTTGGTCAGGGGCCCGAGCCAGCTCCGTCCCAAACACCAGTGACCAGAATTGATCCCAGGGAGCCCCCGGGCATCAGACATCGGGACCTTGCATGGCTTCCAATGGGTGGAGTCTCGTCTCAACCCCCAGCGGCGCCCAGAGGCCTGGCCTTGTCAAAAAGGCTTCCCAGCAGCTTTGGGCATTCTGGGCCTCCGGCCTCAGCCGGGACATTTCCTGCCCCTGGAAACATCAGGCCTCCCTGACTCCCCGGCCCACAGGGGTCACTCCCGCCTGTGGTTGCTCCCTGGGGCGCCTGGCATCTCTCCGTGTCGCTACCCTTGTTCTGTCCCTTTGCTGACAGAAAGACTGTAAAAGGCCAGAGGGGCAGACCCCTGCCCCCTGTCACACGGCGCTGAGGGGCCTGGATCTGGGAGCTGCCCCCCCAGCACGTAGGCTGGGGGCCGCGGCCTCTGTGCAGAGACCCGGGATGCCTAGAGCCCAGGCGGGGGCACAGAAGGGGACCCGGGTGGGATGGGGCTTCCCCAGCACAGGAAGCTGGAGGCGGGGGCAGCTTTGGAAATAACTTGAAGACAGATGAAGAGGAAACACCCCCCCAGGCCCCGCCCTGGCGCTGTGCCTCCTGCCCCTTCCCCCCCCAATCACACACACCTCGTGGCCTCCGGCCTGTCTGCTCCAGTTGGTGCGGCGGGGTCATGGTCCTCCGCCTCCGACTGAGTCCCTCCCCAGCTCGGCCTTCTCCACACTCCCCACCACCCCACGCCCACCATCCGAGGCCCTCCTGGTGGTCTGCTGCCATGGGTTCGCCCTCATCGTCCTCCCTGTCCCCTCTCCCAGGAGTGCCTTTCTCCTTTTCTACCTGACAAACTCCTACGTAACCTTCAAAACCTCATTCGTTGCTACCTCTTCTGAGAAGCCTTTCCCAGTGAGCTCAGGGCTGACTGCCTTCCCATCTTGTACTTTCTTTATGTCCCGTCTCTCCCCCAGGATGGGGCTGTTCAGACCCCAGCCCGCCTCATGTGTCTCCGGCAAACCCCCTCCCGGCGAGCCCCCTGGGGGCTGTGGCTGGTGTTTGATGAACGACTGAGTGAGAGGCCACCTCCGTCACCGTCTCAAGCGGGTCCAGTTGGTTTTTCCATAGGTTCTTGGCCACTGGCGCCTGTTCTGGGACCAGGCTCTGCCCCAGCCATTCCCAGGGCGCCAGGCTGGGGTGCCACCTGCTGTGAGCCTAATGGGGGTTCCCTGGGCCCCACACATGACTCCCACTCTGCCCTAGTCCCAGGGTGTTGGTCTGCTCGGCTAGTGTTCAGCTCCCCTCATAACCCCAAAGGCAGGGCCCACGGGATCGGCTTCCCGCCCCTGCCCCCCGTTACCCGTCCCTTGTCCGCTCTCCCTCCTCATTCTCACCCAGGCTCAGCCAGCCTCTTAGAGAGAGATCTAGAACCCTCTGCAGATCGAAGCCTCGGCCCTCCTTGTGTTACAGATAGGGAAACTGAGGACCAGAGTGACCACACGGCAGCCAGCGGCCCAGCCAGCCCAGAGCCCCGGGGCCCTGCAGATCCTCAGTGTCGTGGCCTGGACTGGCCCTGACTCTGCCACCATTTGGTCCTCCCATCTCTGTCCCCTGCCCCTGCTCAGGGTAGAGACAGGGGGCCCCAGGCTGGTGAGCAGAAGCCGGGTTGAGGGGTGCCCGTGACTAAGGGGTGCACCGGGCCCCAAGCTTTTCAGGCAGCTCGGCTCAGCCTGGGCCAGGCCCGGTGGGGACACTGGGCTGCAGGGGCTGGGGTGGGGGAGCCCCGAGGGTAGGGCTGTAGCCACTCACGGGTGGGGCTTGACACGGATGTAGTTCTTGGGAATAAAGCCCTCAGCGCCTCGGAGCTCAGCCTTGTACCAGTTCTGGTCGTCTTCCATGTTCAGGATCTGCGGGCAGGAGAGATACAGTCACTCGGTCCCCAAAGAAGGACAGCTGCCACCTGGCTGGGGTCTTGTTGTTCACGGACCCCAGGGAAGGGGTCCTAAGACCCATTTCATGGAGGAGGGCCGGGGACCTGCCCAAGCTCACAAGGGCCGAGTCTGATGTCACAGGCTTTCAGGCCGCCAATGGCCTGTTCCAGGAGGGTCACAGACTCCCTAGGTTGGATAGTTGGGGACCCAGAGGAGGTGTTGGTCAGTGGGTTGAACTTGTCAGGGTCTGTGCACCCCCCCAGACTCCCGGCAGACCGTGTGGTCTTGGGAGGCAGATCTGGGGTGCCTCAGTTCCCAAGCTATCCCCCTGAGCACGGGGACCCCCACAGCATCTGTAAGCTACGCACTGACCCACGGGGTGGGAGTCAGAGGTCCCCCTGGGAGGTCTGGGAGCCTCAGCCCGAGCTCGGCGCCTCCTGGTGGCTCACGGGCGGTCACTTGCCTTTTAACAGCCCTTATAATCTGAGTTCAGGGGTGTCATTTCAGGGCGGTGGGGATTCAGGCACCAGGGAGCAAACAAGGGAGGCCTCTGGGCTAAGACGAGGCTGTGGCCCGGCCCACTCAGGTCACATGGGCCCCTTGTCCATGGCGTGAGGCCTCTGCAGCCCCACAGGTGGGCCGAGAGGAACCGAAACAGCCGAGCGGGGGTGGGCATTGCAGGGCTGAGCGACCAAGCGGCCGCAGGGAGGAACGGGCCGGGCCTGGGGAGTGGGTGCAGTATGAACCCTGGGGCTCCTTCCTCTTTCCTCTGGGCCAACCTCCCACATGGGACAGCTCATCACCGAAGGCTGTTTCACAGATGAGGCTCGTGAGGCCCAGAGGAGGCAGAGCCCGGACAGCAAGCCCGGACCCTGGGGTCTGGAGTTCTTGGCTCAGCTGCTCTAGGGGAGACCATGGCCCATGGGTTTTTAACCCCACTCCACCCCCGACTTGTGTCCGGACCCAAGGCCCGGGAAGCATCTCTCCTGTCGGTCTTGGAACAGGTGCCAACATTGGCCCAATCCTAGTGGGTATTTGTTGAAGGAAAGAAAAAAATCAGATACACAACAGCATCCCAAGGAGAGGGCATTGGAGGAGCAAAGGCCCTGGGGCAGGCTGGCGCAAAGCCATCAACTTAGGTCAATTTTGCCAGGAAGAGCTGAGATTTGCTTCCTTGGGCCCAGGCCTTGCAGGCAGGCACCCCCTTATCTGTCTGCCAGGCCCCATTGAGCTCCTTCCTTCCTGACTCTGCAGCCTGGGCAAGGTCAACAGCCCCGGGGGTGGGAGTGCGGGGCGGAAACAGGTGGCTGACTCAGGATAACTTTTGCTGAAAACAGAAAAAAACCAATTCCCCAACTTAATAGGACACTTAAAACCTGTCAGCTGCCTTTCATGGACGCGGGTTCGAGGACGATGCCCGGGAGCCTGGGGCTACCCTACTCTGTCGGTTTCTGACTCTCTCCATAGTCCCGGCCTCCGTTTCTTCATCTGTGAAATGGGCACATTCATGGCCCACGCTGAAATCGGCCCTGTCTAGGAACTACAAAGTCCAGTGCGGCCGTGTGAATGTCCCGTCTCAAACAGAATCTTTGTTTTGTTTTATTTTATTTTGTTTTCCTGACATCACCGCTCTGAGCACCCCAGACATGTTCTCCTTGGTTACATGAGCTGAATTCTTTTTTTTTTTTTTTTAAGATGGTGTTTATTTATTTGACAGAGAGACAGGGAGAAAGAGAGCACAAGCAGGGGGAGCGGCAGGCAGAGGGAGAGGGAGAGGCAGACTGCTCGCAGAGCAGAGCCTGATGTGGGGCTCGATGCCAGGACTCTGGGATCATGGCCTGAGCCGAAAGCAGATGCTTAAACGTTGGAGTCACCCAAGCACCCCAGGAGCTGGATTCTTAACGTTCACATGGTTTAAAAGCTACAGACCTCCTGAGACATGAAGATCTGCACAAAGGAGAGGGACCAGCTCCTGCCTGGTGAAATCCACGCCTTGGGCTGCCCCCAGGTCTTTGCTCCCACCATGCCCGCCACCCAGGAGGCTGTCCCACCCCCCCCCCCGTTCCCTGACCAGGGCATTTGCTTCTCAGCTATACCCTTAGCACGTACGGTATGCCAGACACCGTGCGAAGTCCTAGGGAGCCAGCAGGGAACAAGGAGCTTCCACAGGGGTAGGCAGAGGCAAACAATAAAGAAGGAAGGAAACCAGTTAACAGGTAATTTAATGTAGTGGCAAGTGCTCTGAAATTGATGGAGGATGCCTGGTCGAGGGCTGGGGCTTGTCAACAGGGGCCAGATGGGGTGGTTGAGAAAGTCATCTCTGAGGACCTGATATGTGAACTGAGGCCCAAGTTACAGGATGGGACCGGATGTGAGAAGATGTGGGGGAACCATGTCCAGGGCAGCGGGGACAACCAGTGCAAAGGCCCTGAGGTAGGAGCTGTTCTCAGAACAGAGAGGAGGCCAGTGTGCCTGGAGTTGAGACTGGAGGGCAGCGCTGTGAGGTGAAGTAAGGAAGGCCGGCAGGGCAGAGAATGTAAATCTTGTGGGCCCCCCAGAGAAGCAGGTGAGATCTTACTTTAAAAGCCAAGATAAGCCATGGAGGAGCATCAGGGGGGCTTGGGCTCTGAGTCATGGCTGCCGTGGGGGGCCTGGGACAGCTGGGACAACTGGGAGTGGGGGGAGGCGGGGCTGCGGGGAGCTTCGGCACTGGCCCAGCTGGGAACCGAGGAGGCCCCGACGGAGTGGGCAGCTCGGGTGGGGGTTTGGAGAAGTGGTCGGGGTCAGGAGAGGTGTCGGCAGAGTCGCTGACGGGACTCAAAGGCCAGGCACGAGACGGGTGAGGAGCAGCCAGGACAAGTCCGGGGGGTTGGCATTTGCAATGGGCGGCCATCAGTTGCCATGGGAACGGCTGTCGGGGAGCAGGTTGGGGGGCTCAGGGTCTACTGCCCCGGATCAGAGGTGCCATTGACCTTCCCTCTGGAGATGCCAAGGAGGCTGTGGGCTCTCTGAGTCTGGGTCTGGGAGGCCAGGTCATCCACGGAGGGATGTGGGTGAAGCCACCACCCACCTCCGTCCTCCAGCTGGGAGCAATGGGGTACTGTGCCCCCCAGAGGTGCCTAGTCTGACAGGGAGGACGCCTTGTTCCACAGCTATTTGTCCATTGGGGGCCATTTGTCCAGAGTGGGTGCATCTGCCTCCAAGACCAGAATTCAGATTTACTGATCCCCAGGGGCTCCCCTTGGGGGGGGGGGGATCCGCCCGCCGGCACTGCTGTGGCAGGGTCCGGCCTACAGGGGGCGCGCGGGAAACACTCGCTGGAAGAGTGAATAGGATGACTCTAGGAGGAATCCCCTCCCCCCCGCCCCGCACCCCCAGCCCAGCCCAGCCCAGCCAGGTAAAGGAGCGCCTGCAGACCCCACACTGAAGCCTGGCCAGGGAGAAGAGGGGACGCGTCTTCTCAGTCGCGTCTTTACTGTTATGCAGAAAGAGGGCTTCGCAGGAGTGAGGCAGCTGAAGCATCTCTGGGACAAAATTTAAAGGGGCGTCAAGAAACTCAGGCATCCAACAGACACATGATATATATGCAATGGAATACTATGCAGCCATCAA